>JAGDQP010005236.1:19401-34170 GCA_022664845.1 Lepisma saccharinum
TATTATAAAAATTATGGACATTTATATTTAACTACGCAACTTTTAGTCTTGCTTAATTAATTCAATGTATACCAGCAATTCAAATTTGTTTGTTCCTACACCTCAACAGTAATTCTGTTCCGATTTTTATAATATTATCATAGTCGAAAGCGTAATATATGTAAATTCAAAGTAATAAATTAAAATTCTGAAATTTTTATATTTCTTCGAAAATATCTTGAGTTTATGTTCAGTGAACGTAGTGTAGAAACCTCTCAGTTAACCAGGTACGATCTACGGCGTTAGTTAATAATCCTCTTACAGTGTTTAGTAATATTTATAATGTGCAGTAAGTTATTTAATGTTTAACTTAATATCTATTAAAAATTAGCTACAAATAGTTACGTAAAGTTAACAGCAATTGATACTCATTATTTCTGTGTTTCGGTAAACCTATCGTTTTGAGTAATGTAATTTTAATTAAATTAAATCGGTTCAAAAATCCGTAGACCAGTGGTAGGATTCTTTCGCCAGCTAAGAAGTGATGACTTGGAAAAGGAACTATATATTAAATTTCTAGTTATTTCTGCGTTAACATAAAAAGTGACTCCAGCATGTAATTTGTGTAAATAAATAATATTTGCATTTTGCGTTATGACACTACGTTTGAATTGAGTTGCAACCGTCATTCGTTTGTGTTCGTTCGTCTTTATTTCAGAAATTGCAATTCCAAACTACAGGTGTGGGCCCTACTAAGGTAAAGGTAAAGGTAAAGGTACTTTCTTTTGCCACCCTGTAAACTTCAAAGTAAATAAAGACACAGTATAAGTCACATATGAGTCGTTATGCGTATCATCGTTTGAAATTATTTCCCAAGTAAAAATTTACGTTTTCTTTCTTAATCTGTAGCTAATCTAAACCAGCTGGTGCTTCGGAGTATGAGCTGACAATCTAATTAAAAGATTGGAGGTGCCGCCTTACCGGTATTTCCTCCCTCGATCTAAATTATTTTTTTACAGCGATCACAAGGATCTGGAATCCTCTTTCCCAGATATTCTTAAATCTGCAAAACATTTCTGCGCCGCTCGTCTGGGGTGTAAAAAATGTTTGAAGCTATAGGTTAGGTTAAATGCGTTGCGTGGGTACTCTAGGCTCCTGGCGACCCTATTTGTCTGTGTAATCCTCTTTTAAAATCATTAAGTTAAAAACGTTTCACTTGCACCCCTCTGTAAGTCCAAACATCCATTACGTTGGTATGTATCTAATAATATGTGATCGATGTAATTGTGCTTTGGTATTCGGAGATATTCGCCTCTATTCATGTGCGTCTTTGTGTTCATTTTCGTACTCATAGTATTATATCTTTCGAATTTGGGAAGGTTATTTGTTGTTTGTTATTTCTTATTTGTTGTTGCTGCCTTCATGAAGACTTAAGTTACCTATAGTAGAGATAAAACCTTACTCCCTACCAACCTTACGTTGAAGTCGCCCAACAAAATTTTCATATTTACTTCGGTAATGAGCAAATTACATGGCTTTGTCGTTGTCATCAGCTTCACCGGCCTGAGGATGAATATTTATTAAAATCGAGTTGTACCATCGAGTACGTATGTAGTGTAGAGTAGTATTTCGTTCAAGAACTCTACATACCAGAATCGTAGTGTTCTTAATTAGGTATCCTGTTCAACAATCATGACTGAGCTTGCCGGTAGTAGAAAGTGTATTTCCCTTGTTGAATATTATCCTTACCATCCCTCCAGTCTTCTTGTACCGCTAGTATTTCCAGCTCGTAATTTTTCGTTCTCGCGTAATAACGCCTGAAGACTGTCACTTTCTATTAAATATTGTACGTTCCACGCACCTATTCTAAAGTATTTCTGAACTATGCCTGTCGATCACCCTGAAGCAGTTTTCGCATGGAAACCCGAATAGGGGAAATAATTTGCCTCTGGGATATTTAACCCCAGAAGAAACAACAGAACTCTTTCTGTTTTCTGTCGTACATTAACGGTATACACTTGTCATATCTACGAAATTACAATAAAGGCGAACATCCAGGATGTAGTCCTCACACCACCTCTCAGCCTTAGCGATTTTATAATCTTCAGCTTTTAGTTTAAGCGCACCAGAAGAAAATTAGGTTCAATCTAGAGGTAATTGGTATAAGCTGATTTTGGTCTCATTTGACGCGGATTCTATCTAGCATTGACACATTGAAAGCCGACCGCGAACAAAGTTGGGATGTGTACAGGGTGGTCCAAATCTACTGAAACTGCCTTATGATTTGTATAAAATAACGTTGTATTGCAGCAAACTAAAACTCGCACGAATTTTTTGTATCTCCTCAAAGAGGAAGATCGAAACATTTTCCACAAAATACAACCTTCTTCATCCACTTTAAGTTGCAAGTTCATACACATATACAGGATGTCAAAAAAATTCGAATCCTTTTTTATTCAAAAGAAATAAGGTAAAGTCAAAAGTTCTCCGACGAACTAGCATTTATGTCAGACCAGACATGGTCAGATGTTGATGAATTATTGAATTATATTTATGGGCTTTAGGCATCTAAGGTTCAGGCCGGCATGTGGACGAATACTATCTGGTTGTGACTACCGTGTACGTGTCAAAATATTTTCATCGCAACATTATACATTACATTTTGCAAACCATCAGTAAGATGATCATCGATATATATGAGCTTTAAACTGCAGTTGTTATTTACTGAAGGTAAAATTTTGTAAGCTTATTTTGACCCTCTTTCACATATCCTATTCATTTCAAGCTTTTCGCATTTACATATAAAATATTTTTATATTGCGGGTTGGGTATTACGGCCGTGTTGTCAGTGTTGCAACCATTTCAAAAATTGGATTTTTAAATTGCTTCCATTTTCTTTGACGAATCCGCAACGAAATTTGTATATAACATTAATCTACATTATAGGGAAATAGTGTGTTTGTGTCCATGTTCGTAAGAACTCACATGTCAGTGTTACCACGCTATTTTAAAATTCAACTTGTACAAGTATACTTATACAAATCTACACGTGTTAATTGATTTATACCAAAGTTCGTGTAAATTAGCATTTGGTAGTGGGACAGATCAGACAGGTACTCCGGGCACAGAAGTCGTCAACGTTAGCAACTAATTTTTAAATATATCTCGAGCCTGCGGCGTTAGCAAACTTAGATCACTAAGCGGACTGCACTTAGAGAAATTGGGTTGCTCTAAATTGTGGCAATACACCATAATAACGACACTGTAGCATAAATTGAAAACTATGGACTAAAACTATATAGTATATAATAAAGTTTACAATTCTACATGCCAGAAAAGCATGTCAAATAATTTATAGCAAAATAATAAATAAAAGAGAATTTTTATTCATATGGGCCAAAAAGAAAAAACATATTTTTTTATACTGGTCTCAATTACTACATCAGAAGAATCCCCTTACATTTATTAAAATGTTAAAAACTAAAAATGCACTGGATATTTAAAAAGGCATTAAAAATGATAACTTCGCAGAAACAAGAAAAACGACAGAGAAAATTTTTCGACCAATGCTGCAGGTGAAAGCTAGTAGTTCTCCAGTAAGAGACACAGCAGGCCTACGCGGTACAATTTGTAGAGTTGAGTCCCACAAAAACGTAGGGCAGAAAAGCACACGTGAGAGTTCAAGGTAGAAATTCGTATAGTTCAAACAATGGATATGTATACCATAGAAACTTAATTCTAGTAAGATGTGTGGTCTCTGCGCACTGCTAATACCGCTACACATCTGTTGGACAAGGACTGATGAGGTTGTGGATCCGAATCTGCGGCAATATGGGAAATTTCAGCTGCTGAGGAGTTGTATGACGTGCCGGTCTGGTTGTAAGGTGCCTCCCCATAGCATGCCCGACCTACTTTTTTTTAGAATTATGGTGCGGAGAGCACGTGAACTACACAGTACTCTCGCTACGTGCCTGCTGAAGCAAGGCATTAACCGGCTGAGGTGGGTGAAAACAGGCATTATAGCGCAGGAAAATGAAAGGACTAATTGATCCAGCCACAGGGACCACATGAGGCCGGGGATCTTAACTCTATACCGCACGGCATTTAGACTACCTTGCAGAATGACATGTAGTTTGGTGCGTCGTCTACTGACAACGACGGTGCAGACCATATATCCACCTCCATGTTGAGATTTTCACGCAAAAAGATTAATTATTGGTTCCAAGTTTCCGCCACATCACTCACATCAGATTGAAGCGCGACTCATCGAAGAAATCAACCGAACTCCACTTGGAAGGAGCTCATTCGCTATGTACCTCACCCCAGGTTCTACGGAACCTACATTGTCGCGCTCTCAATGGAACACACACTCACAGTCTCCGTCGTTTGGAAACACCTTCCTGTAGGCGATTCCGGATAGTTCCTATCCCAATAGACAGTGCAGGTACGATCAACGATATCGGACTAATTTGAAAAATTAAATGATTGAATACATTTTGCAACAATGACAATTGCAGCACACGGAGTACCTCTACCATTTATCTCAGTAACCAATGTCCAAGTTTCGTGCAGATACGTACAAGGGTGGGAGTAATTTGAAATGTTAGATATTCGGAGTTCGTTAGCAACACTGACATCTGCATTGGCTGCGGTTCTCTGAGTGCTTTCAACTTTCTTCAGTACCAACTGCAAGTGTATGAGAATTTGGTACAAATCAATGAACCCGGGCAATTTGTATAAGCTGATTTTTAAAATAAATTGACAACACTTGCATATGGCTGTTTAGGGACGGAGCAATATTTTTCCTATTGTATCGATTAATGTTTATACCAAGTTTGGTGAGGATACGTCTAAGAATAAAGAAGCAATATAAAAACTGATTTTTGAAAAAGGTAGCAACACTAACCGTTCGGGCGCAATACCAAAGCTGGAGTATCAACATATTTTATTGTCATCCGAAATGACGAACGTTTGAAGTTGATTGGACATGTGGAAGTGAGTCAAAATAAGCTTAGAAAATTTCACCCTCGGTAACTAACGAATGAAGTTGAAAGTTCATGACAAATATATATAGATATATATATATATATATATATATATATATATATATATATATCGGTGTTCATCTCACTGATGGTTTGTATAATGTAATGCATACTGTTCGCAAAGAAAATATTTACAAACGCAACTCAGTAGTTACAACCAGATAGCATTCGACAACATGTAATACGGTCTGTCGATGAGTGCTACTTTGGAGAATTTTTACCTTACCTAGCTTCTTGTGAGTCAGAGAGCAATGTATATTTGCAAGAACGTTTAGCTTAAAAGGGATAAACATGTTGTAATTTGTGTAAAATGTGTGAATCTTCCTGTTAGAGAAGTTAAAAACATGCCACGGGAGCTTCAGTTTGCTATTAAATAATATTCTTAAATAAAATGTAATTTTGTACAAATCATACGGCAATTTCAGCCAATTTGGGCCATTACGTATATTATTTCTATTTGGTTAAGGGTGGGATTTCAATCTGTGAATATTGGATGGATTCTGCGTCAAATGGGACGAAAAACAGTTTTACACGAATTACTTCTACGTCGAATGTTGGCACGCCTAGACTATTTACGGTGATAATTATGAACCTGACTTCCTTAAACATGATGTTTCTCTTAGTTTATGTTAATCGCTCTACTAACTGCAGGTCAGCAATACTGGATTGATGCGACCCTGAATATTTTCGGTGCCCAGAATAGCTGGTCGTCATTGCACTATCGCCACTTGGTAAAAGACCAGTAACTCCAACACGGACTGTAACCAGCTAGTCTATTATTTGGTAATTTCAGCAATATTTCATAATAAAAGTCCCAGGTAATAGGGGAAATAAATACACTATAACAAAATATTACTAACCGTATTAAAATCACTTTAGTACATACATCTGTAAAATACACCATCTTCAAAATAGCTATTCTGCGATTAACACTTGTCAAAACTGCACGAAATAATCTAGTTTTTTTCCACAGTTTGAGAAAGCCTTCCATACAATACTGATTAATAATTTTAATGCTAATGATTTCGATTTGGAAAACTGAAATTACTGAAGAGTCACAAATGCTGTAACATTAAAAGTTATTCAAAAGATGTTAATTGTATCTATCGCATTTGTACAACTCCAAGATATAAATCTCCCGCCGGAAAAGCTGTAAAAAATCTTATTAACTCTTAAAAATTACATAATACAATTTGAAACTAACTTGCAAAGAAAATGGATGGTCCTTCAAAGACTCTTCAGGGTGACTATCGGAGACATTTTTGGATTCTTTCTCTTCTTTTATCTGTCTACCATCTTCTGCACATTCTTGTTCACTTTCACTTTTATTGTCGGACATTAAAATCTGTTCTAGTTCTTCAACGATTTCAATCTTTATAGACTCATCTACATCGTTGGCATTCATTTCAGCTGAAGTAGATGGCTGTATAAAAAGAATAAAAAAATATGGTTTAAAGAATATATAGTTTACCAGGTATATACTGAAGCTTTTACTGTTTGGTTAACACTACTGTCTCAAACTTAATAATAACTTCTTTCAATACTCTATGAGGCACCCTAAATACTGGAATAAAGTTTGGGACTAATTTTCTTTCATGACACATTTATACGCTGTGCAAAAAATACCAAAAGCCATCCGAAAGCCGTAGCCGAGATAAATGTCGGTCACTCAACGATGGCGGATGTTGAATTAAAGGCAGGACATATGCAGTGTGTTTCACTAATGCTTGACACACCAAAATGGGTCGGAAATAAGGAAGGATATAACAAGAACTATGGTGGATTCAGTTACATATGGAAGAGGCACATCTCTTAAGAACCATACAGGCTTGACAATCCAATATAAAGTTGAATTTTATGAATGGAACATATAGAATTCTATATCATTAAATGAATCTGCACAAAATGTGAAAACGAAAACGCGAAAGCGCGCGTGTCAGTGTTCCTGAATAAGGAAGTTGTGAGGCATCAAACACCAAGATATACAATGCCGTAGTACGAAAGTACCAAATATGCTTCAACAACAATAGTATGCAATGAAAATAAGTAACGAAAGGAGTAAACAAGAGAACGCACAGCATCCAATGAATATTGGGTTACCACAGCAACGGATGAAAAATAAGACATTTTGTAGTGGCTATAGGAGGAAAAGTGTCCATATTAGATAATGCGGCAAATATAACAGAAAGTATATTTAAGGTTCAAGAGTCCCGAAAGCGTTTGTCCGAAAGCGATATCCTTAATCATCCCCGAGATACACCAAAGGAGTGCAGAGTTTGCCTCATTTCGTAAAATCTGCTTCAACCTCCAAATGACAGTAACATCTGATGGAAAAGACACTCAACAGTGAATAAGAACTACAAAGTTCTAATCATCAAATACAAGTAATATATTTAGCATTAAAAGGAAATATGAGACTGTGGGACTTTTCTTCTAGCTCGCATGAAACACAGACATAAAAGTCGCGCAACGACTGTGAAATATATGCAGTATGGACCATAAATCTAAGATGTTTCTATGGTTTAGTAGTCAACGTTTCGTGCTAGCATGAGAAAGTTCCTTGGTTCGAGCCGTCATTTCTATCCTCTTCGCAGAAATCACTATACTTATTATAGATATACTACTAGTATACTATATCAATTACTTGTTTCCAGGTGATTTTGCCATGAAAATATTTTTTTTTAAATATTCGTTGCATCTGCGTTCAGATATAATTGGTTCGCTGACAAAGATTACGAATTAAAGTAATCGAGTACACTGTACATTAATGTATTCGGCCAAAGTACCTTTGTAGCTAAGCGATGATAACATTAATGCCGCTTCTACTACCAACTCCAAAAATAATCAACCGTACTTGTCAGTAGGAAGCAAAGTTGATCATTTTCACTCAAAATCTGCATGAACTGCTTAAAATGTGTTTTTTAAATATATTGACAATACGTAACCCTGTAGTGTAAGGCTAACAAACATTTTGCCTTAGTTTGTCAGAGAATAGAAAATTGAATAATAGATAGTTTCTACTAAAAAAAGGTCTATGAAAAATAAATTATCTAACAAAAAGGAAGAGTACACTCCCTGACATTTAAGAAAAATTACTGGGACGGCGCCCTGGCTCCACTACACATCTAACTGTTTCTTCTTCGTTTTCCATTGCTCTTCCGTACTGTATTATTATTATTTGCACAAACCCCGCAAGTTTTCTATGGTCCGCTTGAAACGGAAGCATTTATTCTACGATAAATTTTGTGCTAGCAAAAATGCTATCCTGTCAAAGCAAAAATGCTACAATAAGGCAAGATGCATAAGGTAATTATTCCGTAACCATTTTGATGCAACATATGTACTAAGAAGATGTATCGTAGCATAATTGATTCCGTGTCAGACGAACCTTACAGTAGTCTGGTAACATATTTTGTACACTGATGATAATGTCCTGATACCCGTACTTATACAGAGATAGCTCGACACTTGAATAGGAAAGGTTTCATCCGTTTAGAATAGAACTCACTGTACCTTTTACTGTAGTATGCATGTCTACACGTGCTGAAAATTACAAGCAATGTTCTGTTGCCTTGAAACTATTGTCTCCGATATTCATGCGAATTACAAGAAAAATCCAACGCTCTTCATATTTCCTTCTAACGCTGAGGGGATCAGCTTCTAGTATTTGACGACCTAAGGCGTAAGCCTAACGACTCGTAGGACACGGGTTCAAGTCCCGGCAGGGGAATGGGCGTTTGTGAATTTTAACTAACAAGAAAGGGTCGAGTCGTGATGCGCCGAAGTCTCAACTTACTTGACTGGTCTATATCAAATAGTTTTATTTTGCCAAAATATTTGACGACTAGAACCTTCAGTTGCTTATTTTCATTGTGTAGTATTGATTTTGTTGTATATTTGGTCTTTTGAATTTACGGGATCTTTTACTTCTTGATATTTTAAGGTTCATAACTTGCTGATTTCGCAGCGCTTTCGCTCTGATCTACTTCAAAATATAAATATACTATATTTTCCTTTAAAAAATAATTTGAATTGGGTTGGCAACACTGTACGGTACTTTAAACCATGTGTCCTTCCGTATGTAGCTGGATCCAACACAGTCTTTCTGATGTCCATCGTTATTTCGGTGTGTCCAGCGTTAGTGAAACAACCTTGTAAAAGTTTCTTTTCTGTGCTCAATAGAAATATCGTTCCTTTTCACGTTTTTATCAACGTGTCTTTTTCCTCAGACAACAAGTATTTATAAAAGCAGCATTGCACCTTAGACATTCATCCCGATTTACGATTGATTTTCTTTCTGCAGTCTTACGAGGAAAATGGTAAGATTATTCACGCATTCACTGCCACATTGCTATGCTTCTTACAGCTTCACGCTGTCAAATATAAGCAATTAACTACGGACATACGAACAAAAGTTATTTGGTTTATTTTGTAACAAAATATTAACAAACCTCCGTGGAACCAATACATATTCCTACCGAAATATGATTCCATCCCGTATATGATCCGTTAATTTCTAATTACCGTACAATTCAAGCAATATATATATTCATAATTACCGTTCACAAAAATCAATTATCTATAGCTCAAAATTCCGGGAAAGATGCTGCTTCAATTCAAAATTTTCTGGATTTTTTAGGTTAAAATTTACGGTTTTCCCCACACTTTACCTGTTCAATTTTTGGCCCTAAGAAAAGACATTAAAGATGTTTCAAATAAATATGAAATACAAGAGATGTTTATTTACCTTTGGTCGTATTATTCATTGTATTTTACCTGCCAGGGCCCGAACATAATTGTTAAGCATTGTTCACTAAATTTAATTCTAGTTAACTTTTACCAATCACATAGAAAAGTATATTGAAGATTATTAAATACAATACACAATAATTAAAAGACCTGAAGACAAAAATAGTATAATGGATAGTGTCGAAGGGGGAAATTTTGATACACTTTTAATCTTTCAGGATTTCTACATTGCCAACTAAAAGAGCAAGCAGTACGAGAGTTCTTGTTAGTAAAGAATTGAAGCTAGTAACTCGTTTTGTAACTGATATTTTAAAAATGTATCATAATTAGCCTCCAACAATACAGATTCAGATACACAACAGGGAAAATGTTATACACCTTAACTCCACTTTTACAAATGGCATTGTCAACTAGTTGATAACGCAATTTTGAGGTATACTATTCAGTCGCATGAATACAAAATCGTCGAATAATACAGCAATTTTTAAGTAAAATAGTCAGGCATTTACACATTGACTAAAAATTAGAACATCTTAGATCGTATTTTCCTATGTAGCCTATGACTTTGGCCCTTTCTTTGCACAATCTTTCGTAAATATTATTTTCAGCGTTCCAGAGAAATAAAAATTTAGGCGCGGGCTTACCTAATTTGAGAACATTGCCGGAAGAAGGGCACATAGCACAAAAAGCATTTTTGGTAAACAGCTGGTAAAGTTTTAGTTTGAATATTACCATGAAGTTTGTGTAAGAATAGTTATGTCGTTAACACCAGTATAAAGCGCATAGAATTAGATTTGAAAACTGTTAATTAACCTCAAAGAATTCAATGTTTGAGGGAAAATATAGTGAAAATTGTGTATGCATGTTATGAGAAACATGAGAAACGCTTGTCTTTCATTCAAAAAATGAGAAAAAGAAATTTGGCAGACTAAATTATTAAGTTTGGAGAAATATGAGTGAAAATGTTATTGAATTTGTATAAAACTTCCAACATGTCCTGCTTACAGTCATTCTGTAATCAAAAGCCTGTCAATGTCCCAACACTCCATGTCTGAGTTAATGAAATGCATATTCGACGTATTATGCTTCATGGAAGAATCAGTGCCTGAATTGACAAGACAACGAAATACATACGCAATCGTATCGCAAGTTCAAATCCGGTCCCTAACAAGTAAGAAAATTTTAAACTATAGTTGAAGATGGGAAATAAAACGCGTAATAAAAATACAGTTATAATCAAGGTCACGCTTCATTTTATAAAATAACTGAAAAAATGTACGTAATTCGATTTATTAAAACAGTAATTTACTCTCAACAATCAATATCGACATATCGGCAAACGTGTTTGCGATTCGATACTGACCGACATTGGATAACATGGTTCGACATTAGAAACTTTCCGTTCCTAATGACGGGCAATATTGATGGGGTAGGCTCAGTGATGTAAGACGGGTAAATATCCAATGGGTAGGGTATTTAGAAATAAGTATTTACCCGGGTATTTGCACAAGGCCCGGAGAAAAATCCAAAACGAGGGTATTTATACATTTTTAGTTTTAATGAAATATTAACTAGGAAAGGGATTTAAATTAAACACAATGCATTAAAAAGACTCACATGGGTAATTAATATGAGTAAATAATAATAACTCTGGAATAAAAAGAAAATTCATTAATTTTAAAATGTGCAGTGAAATAAATTTTGACATTGTAGTCCCTAAAATAAATTCTAAATAATAATAATAACCACCGGCGCTACAGACCGATATGTCCTGAACCTGCCACCAATGCCATCTGTCGGAGCTTGGTGGAACTGCGTCCACCTGAGTGACGGCAGTGTGGTCAGCACTGGAGGACACCCAGCAACGAACAGGTGTATTAGGGGCTTTCTAGACCGAGTTACCGTCACGTCTTTATTCACGTGACTCCCCAGTTTTCCTCACGACGCAGGGTCGACGCCAAAAAGTGGGACTCCAGCCGAGAATTGAACCCTGGATCACGCGGACATGAGTCCACGACTATGTAGCTTCTAATAATTCCAAATACTGTTTAATAAATTATCGAGATAAAGAGAGAATTTGGAGACGATTTATTCTTTGGGAAGGTGTATCTGATAAATCCAGTACTGTGTTAGAGGGGTTTAAGGGGAACCTGTGTGTTGGCTGATGTTGCAATAAGAATCCTTGGGGCACCTGTCTCATCAGGTGTAATAGAAAGGACAGTGCGTTAGGCTGGATCCACGAAAGAAAAGATAAAGGTTTTCAACACAACGAGCAGCAAAAATGTCTTTCCTATAACTGGAAGCTACTGAACAGTAACAAAATTCTAACAGATAAAGGAACAGAATTAATCAAAAGTGAATACAATGAAGAGCATGATGAGCAAGAGGAATCAGATGAGATAGACTTTTCATCTAATGACAGTGTAGACGACGAAGAGATAGCGAAAACGCAGTCATCAAATGAGGAGAGTTAATCGGAACATAATTTAGGTTTGGCAAGTTGCGGCAGCCCAGAAGTTGGCCTGTTAGGTTGGTGTAGCATACTCCCTGCCTACTACAACCGGTTAATTACTGGTGCAACTATAATTTCAGCAATTGTCTATTGTGTTACAAAGAAAGCAAATATTTAAACGCCGAAAAATAAACAGTTTTGTTGATAGTTTTTCATTTTACTTTGGTAGAAACTTTTTTATTTTTTTACTTTTACGGGATCCCTGACGACATTTGATGATCAATGAAGTACTTAGGATGAAAAATACGCTTGTTCTTATGAAAATATTCAATAAAGAAAAAATACATGCGTATTGGGAGTTGGGACTGCGTCTGACAAAACTTTCAGCTAGGTCTGAGCGAAATATTCCGAAGGGCCATAAGTGGATGGAACTTTTCTCTCGTGTAGAAGGGCGCTAATGAGATATATTGCATTCGTGATGTTAAGGGGAAGTTTTTTTGTACATTTCTTATCGTAAAAATATTTAATTTTACTAAACCTACACAAGAAATGTATAAGGTGTGTTAAGTAATGAATATTCATGATGAAAAAGCAAAGAACTTCTTTCGTTAATAAAAACCAGGGAGGGGTTTTCCTCCTAAAATAAAATGTTTTTCCCAAAAAGATAAACTTTTCTCCCTGGGCTTTGAAACACTAGTCTTGCGGCCTAATCAAACACATGCGAGTTGATTTTTCTTTCAGTTACTACGGCTACAGACTTCGTTTCCTATAACAATAACTATTTTTTTCGGAATTAGATAATTAGTGTATTGATTTATACTTTTGTAACTGATCGGATGCCGTAGACATCGAACCATCGTTTGCGCAATTCGAGTTTGTTGTATGTATGGATTCGTTTAACTGTAACATAAAGAAATCCCTTGTAGAAGGTTATACTAGCGACGAAGAAACGATGTGTGTTTTGAGAAAATAAAATTCTTCCCACCTGAAATGAATTATTAAATTTATCTCACCAATTTGGAAGAAAAATGAACTCGTTTGCCTGTTTACTGGAAATAAATCCAAAGGAATTGCATAGATGAAAGGGAATTGACTTACTGGTCACGATAGGAAGTAAATCACATCAACAAAAACCTTACCTTATTATAAGGATCAATGATTTTAACCTTCTCCTCTTTTATTTCAATTGATTTTTCAATATCGTTACAGTCATCTCCAAATGTATAATTGGAAGACATAATTGAATTATATTTCAAAATATCAGCGCCTATTAGACGTATACGTACTGTTTTCTTCTTACACATTCATTTCAATTCATTTCCAAACTATACTTCTGCAACTCATCCTGTGATATTTTTATACAAAATTTATCGTTTAAATTTTACATAAATTACAGCAGCGTCTGTTTTCTGAAATAGAAAATATAATAGGAAATTTAGATTTGTGGAAAAATTGCTTTAATGTTTAAATAACCGAATAATTTAATGTTTAAATAATATTTATCAAATTTACTGCATATCAGATGTAAGTACCAGGCCCATAATGTATCACAAACTGAGCTAGTTGGCGTTGAAACGCAGCCGCGTTAACATGCACACTGAGTCAAATGTACGAAATGAAAAATTATTTTTTTGATTGAAACTGATGAGAAAGCAAGATTGCCGTTAAAACGACTAAGATGGGGAAAAATTTAAAATATATAGTCTACAATAGTAATTCTAAGATCAATACATTAGAAGAACCTGGGTTAAAATTTCAATTTAGTTCTTCTGATAAGCGGTGATTATTCCTAAACGGATTAAAGAAAAAAAACGATTTTATTGAAGCCCGTAAACTGTATTTTGAAATAATTCACTGACAAGTAGAAACTTATTTCGTGATGCATGATTTTACTTCTTACACTCCAATTCTAATCAGCATTCCCATCATTCGAAAGTGCTTTCATATTTATCAGATATTAACCAGAATATGTTCTGTGAAACTGTCCAGCAAACTGGAATAGATAAGGCACTTCACACCCAATTTTAGTAACACGGTATGGGTAATCACTTCATTAGTCGGCTGGTACAATTTTGTACTTTTTTATTAGCTCAAAATATTTTGTATCGTTGTAGAGAGCCAATGAAATAAAAAACGAAAACAGGATTTTTAAATTTCTCACACTATCGTGGAAATAAACTTGTTTTAGAATAGAATATTTTATTGTCATTAGGCCTGAGTACAAACAATAGACAATGTCAAGATATAATACTACATTATTTTTATACAAATATATTTGCACACTCCTCAAACCCCGTAATGCTACAGAAAGGCACCGCAACGAGCCGATCATACAATGCGCGTTTTGTATGTGTGGTGGTAATCTATTCATAAAATTAACACCCTGAGTTAGATAGCTATCTTTAATCACTCCATAGTCTAGTGAAAGGTACATCAATTTGATTAGCAAATCTAGTATTGTACGGGTGAACATCTAGTCTACGACGTACATCACCAATATTTTGTTTAGCATACAATAACACGTTATATATACAGTATATATAT
>JAGDQP010005236.1:34270-50812 GCA_022664845.1 Lepisma saccharinum
GGTGAAAAAGGTAAAGCTATCCCCTGTGCGATACGCGCGCGCCGTGAACGGTGCATTAGGGATGTAGAGGTAGCGTTCCATATTTTCTTGACCTACGGTACAAAATGAGGTGGGGTGGTCAGTCCCACGCTCGACCGCCTTTACCTTCCCAAGGCGCCCAGGAATACTACGAGGAAACTCTGGTACTTAAATTGATAGGAGGCTGAGTGCACCTTAGAGCGCCAAGCATGGGAACACTAAGAGAAAAGTCTCCAGCGTCCTGGCCGGAAAACAGCCACGGCGAATATATAATCCACTAGTGAATTGAATATGGTTGTGATCTATTATATATATATTTCAATTTACAGAAAAAAGGTTTGCAATGTTCAGTATATGTTGCTCTACAAATAATCCTTATGGCTCTTTTGCAGTAGCAAGATATCGTTAATGTAATTACCAGTGTTGGGTTAAGAACTTGTTTTCTGTACCTAGGTACAGGTACTGACCTTAAATTGTACCTAGGAACAGATACTAAGTACAAGCTGATCAATGTACCGAAGTACATTTTCAGGTACTTGACCCAGTTATTGCTAAACAGGGCTGGAAATGATATCAAGAACTAAGAGTATGCTGATTAAATAGAATACCACTCCTATATCGTTACCTGTAATAATAATAATAATAATAATAATAATAATGAACACTCAATATTGAGCAGAATAGGTTCAACCAAAGTGTGCTGTGTTATCTAACACTTGTTAAGAAATACGGACACTTTCATGCAGCATACTGTATATTAATATTTGATACAGGAATGAAAACAAAGTAAGAAGACAGAAAAGGCAGAAATAAAAAAAAATTAATAAATCATTAACAGAAATGTCTTTCTTCCGCATAATTGAAAAATTCACGAAGCTTTTAATTTACATATATTTTCCATTTTTTTCGAAATGTTATTCGATGCTCAGCATGAGCAACGTCTATTTGATTCTTTACAGAGTGGTAACGTAATGCACAGAAAAAAAATCAGGGGATGATACATAAAAATAATTAGGAAATTCCTTGGTTGAAATTCCTCCAAGTTGCGGAGCTGCAGGTAAACGAACTGCAGAGGTTCAAATATCCAATACAACTAACTTTAGAGCTGATGCGGCCTTAAAACTTGCTCCATCTAAATTTGCATACTTCAAAATTGTGCATTGGGTGTGCAAGGGATTTCACAAAGTAGGTAGGCATTTCCAGATATTCTCTGAAGATAAGTTGCAAACTAATTATTGTTATCTGCTTAGAAGTCATTCTATTCATGCTCATTTGGACCTACCTTTACTTCAGAAAGTTTCTGGGGGCCTCTTCTTCCTTTGGTAAATGCCTTGCGCACTCAATGCTCGAATAAGCATTTTCAATAGATCAGGTTGAAGTATTTGAAGATAACATGCCGCATCAACGCTACCATTAATGATATTCCAAATTTAAAGCTGTAAAGTGCCTCTCGCATTCTTAATATTTTGTATATGAGACAAAGATAATGACAATATCCTCTTGAATCTACAAGAATCCATGATTGTTCAAGACACAAAAGTGGTCTCTATTGTTATGAATAATACATTGAGTTTTGTAGCGTTTCAGATGGGTACATTATTTCTGTGACTGAAATTACATAACGCAGTAATTTGATCGTAATATTTGGAAGTGGATGTAATGATTTTCGGGATGTTTGTTGATATATCATATGAAGATATTTGGTTTCTAGGATAACCTTGTTCTGTGGCACATTTAGTTCTAGTTCCTAAATTCATCTGTTGTAGTTTGGAGGCTGAGCTCACATCTACTTGTTTGTGTTCTATTACGTACTATATAATAAAGATCATCGCAAATAATTATTAGGAATCTCTTGTCTAGGTGTCGAGAGAAAACATCCATAGTTTTAAAAGGTTAGACATGCTTAATATACACAGGTAATGTGAAATTACGAACCCCTTATTTCAAATCTAATATGTCTGTTTTGTATTAATAAATAAAACCAACATAATTAATTTGGGTGGAAATACAGCATCAGTTAAATTCCATATTATATTGTTTAAATATTCTTGTGGCAACATGGAACGCCATCCCCACGCAATCAAACTATTTTAACTCCCTGTTCCTAGTATGAAAGTATAGTTCCTCCCTTCAAGAATTGTTATGATGATAAACTTCTGAATCAAGATATGTGAAAACGTATATCTTTCACTTCCAATGTTTTGAATTAATTTTGGCCTTTAGGTTTTCATGGTTCATGTTGGGATAGTGTAGGAGAAAGGATGCAAGAATGAATCGACTAGAGTCTAGGTTGAAGGTATTATATCCGCATTTACTTGGTCAGACTAATGACATAAACCTAAAAATGCCTCAGTCAGGATGGTCGGTTGCTAGTATCGAGTCCAGGACCACCCAAGGGAGAAGCCAACGCTTTACTAACTAAACCACGTTCACTAGGTATACACCAATGATGTTTAGGATACGTCATTTTTTTTTTTGTCAAAAAAAGGAAGAAATGGTGATAAAATGTTGAACTGTATGAAGAACCGTAGTAAACAGCGAAGTGAACACATTATGTGAAGGAAGCTCCCAACATGAAATTAGTTTTTTTAAATGTGCCACATACTTGCAGTTTTAGGTAATAAATTGTTAATACAATTATTTGAAAAAATAAATCTTTGTTTAAAAATTTATGAAGCGGCATACCCTGCAATGTTCAACTCATTGAGAACTTAGACAAAACTTCAAGACATTCCTAATTTAATGAAATTAGCATTAGAACGAGACTAATACTATACATTTCTGACAAATGGAGAAAAAAAGTATTGCAACACATCGAAATATAATTCTTTTCTTTCTTAATTTATATTTATTTATGGACCTTACAGGCTGTTATGGGATAAGCCCGTCATATGTCAGAGGGATTGCGAGGGTTAAGTTAGCGGCCATGGCCTTTTGTCTAGATATCGAGATTCGAATGGTGAAACAGTAAATCCATGATCAGTGTGGCAGACAGCAGGATTCGAAGCTAATTGCCACCCTGGTGCCCAGTGATTCCACCAGACCCCGCAAGTAAATTTTTTCCTGTGAAAAAGCTATAGACAGCCAATTTGTATAGGCTGTCCACTCACCTCTCTTCCAGATCAACTTCACACAATTTCGGTGATTTTAATGTATAGTCCAGGCGTCAGGTAGTTTTGCCTCCGAAAAAGTGAGGAAGTTTTGATTTTTTCGTGAACTTCTGCGTTTTACTGTCCTTGATAACATACTGAGCCACCATATTGCCAAAATAGCGGTTAAAAACAGTTGTTTTTCGAAATATCTCGATTCCAGTGCATCCTACGGCAAAAGTATCTATTTTATAATCGAAAGAGGAGAAAATTTGCTACAAATTATGTCAAATACATTTTTCTTGTAAACGTAATGGTTTTCGCACAACAGCCGTGTGAACTTTAGCATATTTGTAAGTTAATTAGCACAGTTACTTTGTATTGGCAACATAGCAACATTGTACATAGCAACAGAACGAGGCCGAAACTGTTGATATTACCCCAACTGTGCTTCATTGTCCCCCCCCCCAGTCTTTGTGTGTGTGTTTTTTCTTCCCTCCCTTCGTCTGAGTGGACTTGTCCTCTAGTTTTCTGGACGTGACAATTAAGAGCAAGTGGACGACTGGAAACAGACGTCTACTGAAAATCAACAACGAGACACCAGTTCTTAGAAGCCAGCTCGGCTCACCCAACTTAATTAATAAATTCACTGGTCAAAAGTCAAAGATTGAGATTGATTAGAATTGTAGACAACAAACAGAAGCTGAAAAAGAGACTAATAGAAATGGGAAGGAACTTCCAAAATAGAGGCTATAACAGAAATATGGTCAAATCTACACTAACGAAACTTCTCGGGCAGACTACCAGAAAAGAAACACGAAATAAACAAAGAGGAAATAGAATAATTTTTCCTCTCACTTACCATCCTAACTATGAAAACAAAATTAAAAAACTGGTCCAAAAATTTTGGAACAATATCAAAAGTGAATATAGCAAAGAGGAGTGGTGGACCAGAATGCCACAGGATACACCAATGATAGCTTACAGGAGACCCCACAATCTGACACACATGCTGACCAAGGCAACTACTGAATGGAATTATTTCAATATATAACAGAGCCTACTCAGGACTGAACCTACAAACAAAACAAATAAACAAAAATCTAACACCGACAGAATGCTGGGTCGGTACCGAGAAAAACGGTCAGGAACACATGACAGCATAGCTCTATCAAATTACACAAAAACTAAAATTACAGGACCCATCAAATCAGCCACACAATAACAAACCAGAAGATAGAACCCCTTCACCGGGGAGGTCAACTTTAAACAGGTTGAAGAGGGTATATTCTATAGTCCCTTCTAAAAGAATAACACAAACATTGGCACCACTGGTGACATTACAGATGAATAATAGTAAAAATAAAACATAAGACAAGAATGCCTTACACAAAGGAGGGCAATCACAACAATACGGAAAGATTGACCGAAATCAAATTACCAAAACAGGAAGAACCAACAGTACGAAAGTAATTAAAACTACTATTAATAAGAACAAAAAAAATAACAATACAACCACTGCTTGAATACAGGTCTACATAACCAGAGGCCAAAATGAGAATGCGAAAGCGACCATACAGGAAGAGAAACCAAATAATAATAACCGAGACATAGAACGAACTCAGAACCTACCAAATACTACTTTATTTTGGGGCCCCTCTGAACGGAAAATTATATTGGGAAACAATAGAACCGGAGACAGAGAACTGAATGAGCTCTATTAATAACACATTAACCGATACATTATTAACAATAAGAGATAGAACATTTCAAACGATTTGGAAGAGAGAACCCAATCTCATTTGGGACCCACATGACTACAGGACTCTTAAAACTGAGGGAGTACCACA
Source organism: Lepisma saccharinum (assembly GCA_022664845.1). Lineage (NCBI taxonomy): Eukaryota > Metazoa > Arthropoda > Insecta > Zygentoma > Lepismatidae > Lepisma > Lepisma saccharinum. Next base: position 39,228 of record JAGDQP010005236.1, read on the forward strand.
TCCACTTGAAAACGGGAAGTGAACCTACTTTTCAGAACCTGGTACAGCCGGAGAGCTGATACATACAGAGTGGAAATAGAACTAGATAATTATTGTCTAAAAACTCACAGGCTGGAAAAGAAAAGAAAGAAAAAAAGGACGCAAAAATAAGAGAGGAAAGGGAGGAGGTTAAACTACCCAAAAGAGAGACCCTACAATTTATGAATATTTAATAGCTAGTGCGTAAGAACCGGGCTCCGGGCCTCACATTAACCAAAGAACAAGATAAAATTATAATTGTGATAATGTAATATAGATAATATAGTAATATTAGTTAATAAAACTAATGAAAATATTACTAAAAACTTCAATAAATTACAAAAATACCAGTGTTCAGTCGCCTGTTGTGCGAAAACCATTAGGTTTACCAGAAAAATGTATATGAGATAATTTGTAGCTAATTTTCTCCTCTTTCGATAATAAAATAGATGCTTTTGCCGTACGGTGCACTGGAATCGAGATATTTCCAAGAAAATTGTTTTAGCCGCCATTTTGGCAATATGGCGGCTCGAGCGGCAAAGCTAGGAGAGTGCAAATTTAGTGTTATCAAGGACACTAAAATGAACAAGTTCATGAAAAAAATCAAAACTTCCTCTCTTTTTCAGACGCAGGCCCCTTCTTTTTCGCCCTGGCGCTTGGACTAGTAGTGCACACCGTTTGGGAACTATACTATTAACCTTACGGAAGTATAAATTTTACTATGTTTACTTCTGCATCCAATACAAATTCGGTTCTTTCTCTTACTACCATACCTCATAATATATAGACTTAGGACTCCCGAAATTTTTGGCTGCGCTAAAACTAATGGGGTTTTGTTCAGAGCACGTGATTTTGAATCCATCAGCTAGGTAGTTCTGCCATAGACCTCATAATAGAATTACTACACAACCATTGGCGACTGGTCTATTACAGGTACGGTCTCCCTAACATTCCCCAATTGTGTTTATTGCAAAGTACGGTAGTACCTTGAATTTCGTGAAAGTCTCCACGTTATTTCATCCAGCAAATAAATAATTTTAACAAAATTGAAAAAGAAAAAAAAATCAACTTATCTGACTGCAGTAAATGTAAAATCACTATTTGTAAATAATTCCATTATGGCAGAAAGTTGCATATCAATTAATTTCTGAGAGTAATTTAGTGAAACTCACTTTGTTAAAGAGAGCAAGAACGTAATTCACCATTTTTGCCTTTGCTTGTAGAATGTTCATTTCACGCTGGATCATCGCCATAAAAATAATGTGCACCCTTGTACAAACTGAAAGAAAGTTCATATATTGCATCCCTTTAACGATACACACAATAAAACAAGTCAGAATTTTCGAAAAAAGAAAACTTCGTTAGAAGCTCGAAGATCCCTCAGCAATACTCGTTTTGAATAGTTTCACCTGTGCAATTTCATATTTGCAGATATCGAAGAACATCGAAATTATGTAACAAAATAAATCTTTCAAATGAAAATCTGTTACAGAAAACCACCAGCCTCATACCTCGGTAGAAGGCAGCGTGTAGATAGCTAATACGATTAATTTTTACTTACACGTATCCCAGAAACATGAAACTTAACGTCATTAAGCCTTGGGACAATTATAAAATAGACATGTATGGACAATTATAAATTAGACCAGCGTTGTCAGGCTTTTGTCGCAATATTTATCTCAAAATTGTAAAATTTCACGACGTTTGTTGCTAAAATTATCCCCCGCTGGTAAATTTACTTTCAAATAGACTCTAAAATGGAAAAACTCTTCATAGTATTTTAATTGTTTTTTCTTTTTGTTCCTTTTACCCTTCGTGAAGGAAGATTTTTCCGCCAAATTTCTATTCATCTGACAACGCTGTCTATATTGTACGCGAACCAACAATTCAGACCAGTGAACGAACTGAACTAGTTTAACGTTTTCCCACTGAACGACTCAGCCGTGAAGTCGTGAACTACATTTGACCATAATCTTGCACAAAACCTAACACCTGGGGGGAGGGGGGCGTTGTATAAGAAAACGCACTGGCGCAAACTTATATGGGTCTATGGAGCTTGCGCAACCACCAATTATTCATGTCTACTAATATTAGTAATAGTAAGGTGCTATGAACAACTTGTAGCAAAAATACAGCACGTTGTCACATATTTACATGCTCAACACAGGTTAGGAAGGCTTTCATAAACATCAATAATAATAATAATAGAGGAAATATAATATTTACAGGTTGTGTGCAGTGCACTATTCTTTTACCCGAGATTCTTTTACAAATCCCGCCAGTACAATAGGTCATTGTCTAAAAAAAACGTGTTATATAAAAGAATATTACATGCATTAAGAACAGGTCGCTTATTTAAAAAGAAAAAACCTTTCAGCAGTCCTACAGCCTGAGGTAATCTCGAAGTTTTTTTTTTTTTAATTTATTATTTTCAAAAATTCAAATCTCGCCTTATATGAGTGCTATCGAGAAACTAGTTATTGTTTATAGATTAATCATCAAGAGCATTTCAACGATACCCAAAAATACGTGGTTTTAAAAATTTCGAATTTCTACCCCAACAACCCCTGAATCGTTGGTGCCACCGTAAACTTTATAGTGGGTACTATAATTTATACAGAGAGAGTTTCCCTCTAAACTTCATAGGGGCTGATATATATATATATATTTCAACCCCCGACCACCTCCGTGTGACAATTTTCCTCAATAACGAACTTAGCCGAGCTATTAAGCCTGGAAATAAAAAAGTCGTTGTCGAAGCTAAAAGAAACTACTATAGTTGTAAGATGAATAAAGCCAATAACAAAACTAAATAATCGTGGGATATATAATTATTTTGAATTGGGGAAGAAAAATAAAGAGTTTAAGAATATAGAGTTAAAAGCAGAAAATAATAAAACAATTAGGAATCCAAAACTTGTATCCGAATATTTAAATTATCGTTTTTGTACTGTAGCACAGGAAGAGGAACGTAATATTCCGAAAACAAAAAATGCTACCCATACAAGACCTTTTAAATTCCGAAACTAATTCATTCTTCCTTGTACCTACGACACCACACGAAATAATCCAAGTGGTAAGTAAATTCAAGAATAAAGCGTCGGCAGGAATAGATGAAGTCCCGCAATTCCTATTAAAAAAAGAGTGTATACATATTTTACGCGTAGCACCTGCATTAGCTGACATATTTAACGCGTCACTTGAGCAAGGAGTCTTACCTGAATCATTGAAACTCTTACTAATCAAGCCTATGTTTAAGAAAGGAAATAGAAATGAAGTGGATAACTACCAACCTATATCTCTGGCCTCCACTTTTGCAAAAGTAATTGAAAAAATAGTATATAAACGACTTGCGAGTTTCATAAACAAGCAAGGTATTATTTCAAAATCGCAACATAGCTTTAGAAAGGGTAAATCCACTCTTACTGCTATATATGAACATATTAAATAACCAGTGACCGCTCTCGATCGAAAAGCAAATCCAGTGAGCATTTTCTGCGATCCCTCAAAAGCTTTTGATTGTGTAGATTACGACATACTTCTTACAAAACTAGACACATGTGGCATTAGAGGAGTTACTTTAGACTGGTTTAAATCATATCTGCGAAATGGTAAACAAGTTGTTCAAGTTCTTTACGTGGATTAAAAGTCAAACTCTGTTTCTTAAATAAATTTTAATGGGTGTATCATCAGAAAAGGTGTTCCCCAAGGCTCAGTATCAGGCCCAATGTTATTTATGTTATATGTCAATGATTTACCACAGAACGTAGATAATGGTAATGTACTTCTATTTGCCGATGACACAACTGTCATGGTGTCGGATTCGGATAAAAGCAAGTTACAGGAAGCAGTTGAAATCACGACGTTTCAACTCACATAATGGTTTTCTTCAAATAAGCTAAAACTAAAGAGAAAAAAGCTATGTGTGTGTCTCTTACCACTTGTCACAAAGATTAACATCTGAGTTACCACAGATAATGATGAACAACACATTATGTGAGTATAGTAACACAGTAAAATTTTTAGTCATTTATATAGATGATAAATTAACACGGCGAGAACACATTACTATATTAACAAAAACGCTAGCACAATCAACTTATATAATTCGTACCTTAATGTCTGTTCTTGATCATCAAAGCATTATTTCTCTCTATTATGCTATATTCTATTCACATGACAAATATGGTATTGAATTCTGGGGTAAAAGCATCGCACCATCAAGATATTTTCAAACAACAAAAACGTCTATAAGAATAATCACTCAAGCAGTAAAACGTTCCACCTGCAGGAAAAAAAATTGTGTCACTAAATATCATGACCGTTCCCTCTTTGTTTATCTTTCAAGTATTACAAATTACATGGTAAAACTTAAACAACTTACAAAGAAACCGCGATACTCACAACTACCTCACAAGAGGAAAAGATAATCTGTGCCTCGTCCAACATCGAACAGCAGCGTTTGGCAGCTGTTGTATTAGAATGGGTGTAAAATTATTCAACAAACTCCCAGATTATATAAAGATCGTGAAACAAATTCAAAGATTGTTGATAGCCGGTGCATATTATTCAGTTGACGAATATTTTAATAGTTCATGAGTCAAGTGAGTAATACTCTCCTATCAGCGGTCAGATAAGATAGCAGGTATAAATAATATAAATAGTAAGCATAGTGGATTTAGGTAGTAAGTAGGTTCTAGGTCTTTATTATGGCTTATTGTTGTTCAAAGTCAAATTTATAAATTAGTATTTTGAATTCTACAATCATGTCACTATGTACGTCATTATGATTATATATGCACTATTAAATATTTTATATGAGTATGTACTAAGTATCTATATGTAAGTTTAACCTTGAGAATGTAAAATCTTGACGTGTTCTATACCATGTATACAAATTGTATAACATATGGTCGAAAGAACGAAATAAAAATCTAATCTAGTTCACATACGGTAACATTCAAAATTGGCATAGATCATTGATAAACAAACATAAATTATTGTAATACATATTTCCGCAATAGTGGTCTACACCTGTAGCCCGTGCGCCCATTCGTGTAACAAGAGCATGCGCGCCTGAGATATTGTTACTAATTTAGCGAATGTAATGAATTTGAAAGTTTTTATAATTCTTAACGACTCGTAGATTCTTAACAAAGTTTAATGAGACTCAGCCGTGATGTTTTTGCCTCTCTGCTTTGGATTCTGACCATATAATCAAAATTGTATCGCTATGGAATTAGAGGCACATCTAACGAATAGGTTAAATAATATATTACTAATATTTAACGCAAGTAGTACAATTCAAGAGACGTATTCAAAACTTATGTTTGGCGCTTCCCACGGTCAAAGAAGTTAACAAAGGTGCCCCACAAGGCTCCATATTGGGACCTTTACTCTTTACATTCAATTCAATTTATTTAGCTTGTACATTAGCTTACAATAGTAAGCATTACAATTGTCAGATGATATAAAAAAGAATTACAAATTATCATCTGTTCTGTTGATCTGTTGCAATGCATAGTTTTGGTGTATTATATGCTGATGACGTAAATATACTTGTGTCACGTAACTATGTGAAAGAATTAAATGAAAATTTCAAATTTACTTTTGACAATCTTGTACCATGGTTTTCAGCAAATGAACTGAAGCTAAATAATAAAAAAAAAATCTATACTTAATTTCCATCTAAAAAAACAAAGCCTACTCTCTCTCTTAGCTACCTTTGTTTCAGGAAGAATTAGAATCTCATCTTCGGTCAAATTTTTAGGAGTAGTAATTCAAGATAATTTCTAATGGGATGAACATATAAACAAATTAGGTAGTAAACTAAGCTCAATATGCTTTGTACTCTATCGATTATGTAATACTGTCTCAGGCCAATCACTATTTTGCCAAATTTTACTCATTAATAAACTTTGGGGTGATTTTTGGGGGTTCCTCAACCAAGGTTATAACGCTTTTCGTCTCCAAAAGAGAGCAATTAGATTAATTTTTGGTTTATGTAGAGATTCATCCTGAAAATATACGTTTTTGGACCAAAAACTGCTGACTCTACCGTGTCTATATATGTACAGGTCTATATTATATGTGAAGAAAAATGAAGAACTATTAATTCGTTGTAATAATATTCATTCATGTAATACCAGGCAACAAAAGAATGTATATGTTACACAGCATGGGCGCCCATATTGTGGTTTTCAGGGGGGGGCAAGGATAAAATGAGTTTCTCTAAGATTTACTAAAAGTTATCAACAAGATAACCACTACAATATTTACTAAATTAAGGGCGCAAAAGAACCATGTCATAAAGTACATTAAATATACCCTAAAGTATACTGGAAGTTGATTGGAAATGCTTAAGAGAGTATAATAATGTTAATGACTTAGCATAGTAAACTTTAAGATATTATTTATGAAATATTTGTCAAATGTTTCCCCTGCAAAAGAAACTCTGTCCCAAAGTATCCGTGCTGGTTTACTGAAGACATTATTAGGAAACTCGAAGTTAAAACAATTTATAATATGAAGTCTATACATACAAAGTTGAAAATTTAAAACCCTACTATCAGGAATTTGTTTGATAACGCTAGGAAGTCAAGAAAGTCATAAAAATAGCGTATAAGACCTTCTATCAAACTCTGAAACTAATATCAATAATAATCCAGATTAACTGTGGAAATTTATTAAAAACAAAACAAAACAAAACATCTTGCCCCAAATATATTAAAATTTGAAGGTCGGATATGTGTAACAATGAAGAAATAGCTAATACATTTGCACAGTATTTCCAGTCAGTGTTTGTATCCTCTTCTCAACCGTTCAGTAATTTTGATAGTAATTCTAGGGGTTACAAAGAAATCTGAATACTGCCTGTTGATCAAATACATTTGAACGAATGGGAAAAGCTTTCAAGAATCTAAAATCCAAACCGACAGTTAGATCTGATGGTATACCCTCGTATATGGTGAAAGAATGTATTGACAAATTTAAATATTCCCTATTGATTATTGATTGAGTTCAGCTTGGCACTAAAAACATGTATTTTCCCTAACAAATGGAAATCTGCTTTAGTTTGTCTTGTACCTAAAACAAACAACAGACGAGAAATTACCAACCACAGGCCTATAGCAATCTTACCAATCTTTGCAAAATTCTCTTAACTGATTGTATATCTACGAATTAATAATAATTTGAAGGCAGTTATCTCAATTAAACAACATGTCATTCTTTCGCAAAAATCCACGGTAACGAACCTTACAATTGTTACAGATTTTATTGAAAACTCGTTGGACACAGGAAAGCAAGTCGATGCGATTGATATTGATTTTGAAAAGGCCTTTGACAGACTTAACCATAAGGTATTACTAGTAAATTAAATCACGATCACTTCTCTTTTTGATTAGGTTCATGTGCTCCTATCTAACTAATCGCAGACAGTCCGTTATATTTAAGAAACACAAATCTGATGGATATACAGCACTGTCATGAGTCCCGCAAGGCTCGAATCTTGGACCGTTGTTATTCCTCTTGTCCATTAATGACCTACCGCAATTTTTACCAGTTATTAAAAATTGCTATTTGCGGATGACCTCAAATATGTGCTAAAATTAATTCCATGAAGATGCCATAAAACTACAGGATAGTTTAGGCAACTTTACTAACTGGTGCGTTGTCAATCAACTTGCAATTAATTCGAAGTTTTATAATTCAGTACAAATAAAACTATAGATTTAATTGTGAAATTCAAAAGTACGCCCTATGTGATTAAAAACTCTTGGTGTCAAGTTTGATATGAAATTAACGTTTAACAGCCACATAAAAATATTTCAAATGAAGCTTTTAAAATTCTAGCATTTGTAATAAGAATGGGAAGAAAATTTAACAACGTTTCTACATTAGGAAAAAACTTTAGTAAACTTTATTTTTATATGGGCCAGTCTAGTAACTTTGAACTTCGGCCCGTCACGATTCGTCCCTTAGATATTAAAATCCATGCCTCTGCCGGGACTCGAACCCGGGACTTTCGAACCGTTTGCATACCAGCGCAGACCGCACGGCTACCCGGTCGGCGTTTCTACATTAGAGAAAATGTACTATGCTTATGTTCATTACAGCAAAGACATTTCTGATCTGTCATTTCTTAGGAAAATAATTCAAAATGGCTTAGACTGCACAGACATGAATCATTGTTACATTTTCGTGTCCCATCATTAAAAAAACTCGCGCAGACAACACTCGTCTCTTCCACTGCAAAAAGAAGGACAATATAATGATGCAATCACCAATCTGGAGAATATGTAACTACCTACAATGAAATGTGTTTGAACTTCCATCGAATTGGATATATGTGATAGTCTATGTCTTCGTCTTCGAACGCATTTAAAAATATGGTAATAAAAATGTCTGTAAATGAGCATTTTAAATATCGACACTCTAATTGGGCTACAAAGCTTGTTGTGTTAACAATAAATATATAAATAAAATAAAAGTAAATAAAAATAAAGTATAGAAAGCACATATAAACATTTTATTTTTGTTTTCTATCTTGCAGAGTATAATTTCCCCCCCCCCATTCCCCCATGGGCGCCCTTCTTACACAGCAAATTTCTCTTCTTTTCAGAAAAGCGCATACGAATTGTACAAGCTTATCAATAACCGTTCGCTAGAAACGAAAGGTATAAGCATATTAATACATTGTTTATTTTCTTTGTCCAAAAGTCTTATTGCACAATGGCTGAATATCTAAGTGATAAATTGTAATTCTTTTTTATATCATGTGACAGTTGTAATGCTTACTATTGTAAGGTAATGTACAAGCTGAATAAATTGAATTGAATTGAATATGAGATAGCGTAAATATAGGTGACAATATACCGTAACAAATATTCGGTTGGCATTTCGTTACACAACAATTATAAAGTTTAATACAGTAATTTATTTTACAATAGAAAATAGATAGCAATATATTTTATCTTTTGGAATACTGGAGCAATGAATGGAATGACAGAATAAAACAAATAAAATGTAGTTTTATACACAAAATATATTCATTGATCATAATACTTTAAATTGAATATTTCGAACAATGACGTATCAAATTTTAATAAGTCATAGTGCAAAATATGTCTTAAGGTTTACTCAGTAATACATTTTGAATATCATGTATGAAAGTATAATATTCACAGTAGCATAGAATAAGTTGCTTCCAAACGCTGTGTACTCAGAAAATGCGCTGTCTCTCCAAAAATCACGTAAATTGTGTAAGGTTGATCTGAGGACAGAGTTCCGTGCTTATCAACCAGAAGGTACAGTGAAATAATTAATTCTTTTATTCCTCGTTGTTCAAAAATAATATTACTGCTTCAATGAATGCTTCACACAGGGGCAATCGTAGATCACAACTGGTCAACTATAGTGATGTTTACCTTCAGCATTATATTTGATGTCTTGTGAAATGAAATAAATGCGGACTCCTTTTTCTTTGACTTATTCTGCACTGGCTCAGGTTTTGTTCCGTAGAAAATAACTATTTTTTTCTATTATGATACGAACGTCAGTTCTTGTTTCCAGTTAAAAATTTTCTAAGTTGGTCAACGGTCACCCTACTTTAAACTTTCAAATTTACCTCTCTTTTTTGTTATAAATTACGATTGGTCTACATTTATACAACATTGAAAGAAATTTATTTGCATTCTATCTCCAGCGAAACATTCCTTAGCGATGGTTTTGCAGGTACAATCAAAAAGGTACCGGTAACAAAGTACTGGTACACGCTATGTACAAGGGGTAAATTTATTTTACAGATCTTTTATGTGAAAGATATAACAATAAGCTCTAAAATTATTTTTAGCCTGCTAATACAATTGAAGCTGTATGCCATGATTCATTGGTGTTTCTCATAGAGACTTATGTAAAAATACCGCCGAAAAACAAAGAACTAATTTTAATTTTTCGTGCTAAACGATAGAATCGTTGATAAGTATAGCCACCCGCTACGTCGAAGAATACTGCTTTACTATTACGGGCCCGTGATATTATATAAGGATTAATTTAAAACTAGTTGAAGTGTTTTGGTGTTTCTACAAATGTACATTTTAAAATAATTTATTGGGACTACTCTGAAATTTAAACACATATATAACTTTTCTCTGCCTGAGCCGAAGATTCCTAAAGAACATGCAACCAAATGAACATTTCCCTTGTGTACAAAGGCGCTAATGAGAAATTGCTTTTGTATTGTGAACAGGAAGTTTGTTGTACATTTTTAAAGTAAATAAATTTAATTTTACTAAATTGAAACCAGATGGAAAAGCAATAAAACGGTGAAAATACAATAAAGCTGTTTTTGTTGTTTTTTTTTGCGTGACGAGGGGAAAATAATTTTTCTGTCCTTTTCCCCCCAAAAAATCTGTATTTTCCCGGTCTGTACATCGCTAGTCAATGTCATAGACCAAAAGTCAAAAAGTAACTGTCGCCTCTTTCGAGATAAAAAGAGCCGAGAGTGAGATAGATTGAAAAAAAAAGACGCCTCATCCAGTACTGGACTGAATATGACTGATGTATTATTATCATATATATAATATATGGATATAGTGTGTGTCAGTCAGTCAAGCATAGTGAGTGAGTGACTGTATAGTTCAGGGCCCAAATAAGCTTTTTTGCCTGAACCCAAAATTTCGGTATACCATATATATATATATATATATATATATATATATATATATAGGGGAGGGTGGGCCAGAATGAGACAAAAAATAGTAAATCAGTAATATTTTGTTTAATAGTGCCTTTAAAATTAAGAACCCAAGGTACGATGAAAATTTCATTAATTGTGCACATAAAGCGGGGATTTCCAAACAAATATCATTTACATTAAGGAAGTTACGATAAATCGAAAAATAGTCTCCGTCTGTCTCATTGTGGCCCACCATAGGGCCACAATGAGACATGACATGGGCCACGGTGAGACATAATAAGGATTAAGAACAAAAACAAAGCATAATATGGTCTTACTAATAAAAACAAAGCAAAATATTATTTTTCTTCCGAAACAACACAATTTTAAACTGTTACGGCTTTATACCCTTCTATATATGTTTAACGTATGTTCAGCAAATCAAAATTGTACTCGAATGTCACAAAAGATTTTAATCTTTGTGTTGATCCTAACTGTTTCGGATTTGAGAAGATCATTTTTACATCGGACAGATGAACTAATGCTACATCTGGAACATGAGGGAACGAAAAATAGCCTTCATATTTTACGCACTTTCTTAAAAAACTAACTTGTAAATCATTGTTACTATCTTTTGACCTCATAACTTTTGCTATATAAAAAATGTTTCTAGGTTCCGTGAACTCAACCAACACAAAATCATCAACTTCTGGATCACGTTCAAGTTCTTTAAAACCACTAGGATCAACTCGCGGAAATGTAGGGCTCTTATCTGAAAGTTCTATGTCACCACTACTTGATGAAACGTCGAGCTCACATTCGTCGTCGCTATCAGAGGAAATGAAGTCATATTCGTTTCGTTTCTTGTTGCAAGGAAATAAACCTTTAA
>JAGDQP010005236.1:53242-79746 GCA_022664845.1 Lepisma saccharinum
AGAAATCGGCGCCCTTGCCTCAGCTTCCACCGTAATTAATGATTACGATGAGAAATCGTAATATTCCTGAGTTTGTGAATAAATAAAGAAATAAAATATAGTTCCTGTAAGTCTCTCACTCCAACTACGTTTCCTAACTCTTTCCATTCCCTAATAATCCCTTCCCAAAAAGAGACCGTAATCCTCTAGGTGTGTTTAATAGGCTTGGCCCAACCATGGCTGATTTTTTAACCCAATCTGTCGTCCGTGAAAACCAAAATATATTATCTACTTGCTTTTCTCACACTATTTTAAACTTCGCTGACCATTGTGACATTAACTAAATGTGTGCTGTGCTAATTAAACGATCTTATAAAGTGTGGTTCTTTTTTTTCAATATTCTCATAAAATATATGTTCGTGTCTAAGTCGATGCTCTCTGCTAAACAAATGGGTTGTAATGTTTTCAGGACGGTTGAGTTATTTGGATTCGGTAATCGGCAAAGGGAAAATTGTTGTTATTCACCGATATTTGAGGACTTCCTGTCATCACAGAATTATAGAGTACGCTTCTCTGTTGGAAAATGTTTCGATTGTGAGCTTGGTGCTAGTTTCCAGTAGTGTTCGAAACCATCCTGCCGGGATTATGCCAGACTCCCCAGATTATGCCAGAGGTGTTTTGTATACTATATAGTGTGAGGGCATTGAGCGTCGGACACTCTACTACCCCATGAGGAAAATTCGGCGGGCCTTCCGCCATCATGGTTGGTGGGCCACCGGCGACCCGACGAATTTTCTTTATGGGGTGGTTAGCCAATTTCATATAAATATATTAAATCTCGTTTAACCAAATTTGATGGGACCAAGCGTGAATCCGTTAAGCGAAAATTTGGTTAAACCGGAAACATACGTATTAAAAGAACATACATATGTTAAACTAAAGTGTAAACAACAGTACTGTATTATTACTGATCATTGGTAGGATTTTCAATATAAATGGTTTATAATTAGTGATCAAATTTAGCATCGCTACACGATGAATGAAGTGGCTTCAGAGGGGTATACACTGTAATTAAGTTCGAAAAAGAAACAGTTTAGAATGTTTCTGCGTATCAGCTTTCCTTCAAAAATGACTTCTGTGTCTTCCTTTTTGTAAGCTATTGTAGAATCTACAATCGCAGTTGGCTCTTTTCTCCTGTCGACATGCATCTTCCTGACGAAATATTCCAAGATTTAAGTTTATTAAGGTAAATTTTAGTTCATTTCACTTAGTTTTCAGCCCTCAAAACTGTACTATCAATTTGGGAGCGCCCTATGACAATATTCCATAAAGTATGAGAGCTATTTCAGAGCCACGGTCGCTCAGTGGTAGAACGTTCACCTCTGATCTGTTAATTACCAGTCGATCCTGACTTGTGTCACGTGGGGTTTTTGGTGTACAAAGACCGAGTTCTTGCGTTTTCTCGGGTTCTCTCGTTTCCTCCCATTTTCTTCGTTCTGCCAATTCTCCATTCAGTCTTATCCAAAGTTGCCTAAAGGTCTTAGATAAAATTCAATTCAATGAGAGTTATTTGAAGCAGTCAAATCAACACAGGATACGCAGCTTTGCATTTTCATCCTTCAGTATACACATATGTATACTTCATACTTCCACTAAGTATAAATTGCTTTTGAGTCATTTGTGAAGAAATCCATTTGTTTTATACCAAATAGACAAAGTAGGTAATGTTGCGAAACAATTTTTATTCTCCAAACAAAAACGGAACTTCTCTTTTGTGTGTTTTTTTGCCATTACTTCCGAAGTTGGTCGTCCGTCTGGTTTTCGACTAAAAGCCTGATGAAAGCTACGAAAATTTAAAAATCATCAATTTTTACGTCCAGTTCACTGGTTTTCTGTTTTGTTCGGTTACCGCGCAGGGTGGAGATGTTCACATTTATTATTAATAATTGCTTTCTTGCATTTTTCGTACATCATCTTAAATTAGTGACCATGGGAACGTGGAGGTTAGGTAAGGTTTGGTGCGGTCATGTATATTATCAAAATATACTTTTATATGTTCATATTTATTATTAATAATTGCTTTCTTGCATTTCTTGTAAATCATCTTAAATTACTGACCATGGGAACGTGGAGGTTAGGTAAAGTGAGTTGCGGTCATGTATCTTTACACTTTTTGTTCTCATAAACGTCACAGTTCTTTTCGTCGGAACAAAGCTTACCACACTTTCTGCAATTTGTTAATCCATGACTTTCACACAGTTTCAAACATTTTTCTAAGTATCACCGTATTGTTTCACAAGCTGTAACGCTGTTAACTCGCATCCAGGTTAACGTTTCTGTACACCTGTAGCAATGTTCACAATGTAAATGCTCGTAACTTTCCCACAATCCAATCAGGCGGTAACCCCCCGCCAAGTAGTTTCCTCCGCTTCGCAAATAGTTCCATGTTTATCACCGATTATACAATAAAATAAACTCAGCTTTCGTTCTTTTTTATATTATTAACCACACAAAAGAGCAAATTATCCATTTCTTCCCTGTAAATTTTCTAAATTTTACTAGAAATGAATGACCAACTTTGGAAGTTAACCCGGTTTTTTTTCATATGTATTACAAAAGTAAACATATTTGTAATACAAATTGTAAACTTAAATTGTGTATTGGGTTCCTATGTTGTCTTCTAAATTTCGCGTGTAATATGAAATGAACCAATCAAATAGCTTATTAAACTTCGATGTCAATCACTTTGCTTTTGGTTTACATCGTAAAGGCGTATAACTAAAAGGTCATAGGCTTGAGCAGGTTGATCCTGACTAAAGGGCTATGACTAAAATGTAAAAATTAAGCTTATGTATGATTGAAACCACACAATGATTAAAAATACTTCACCTTATTTTTTACTTGTCTTTTAAAAATATTTTTTTTATTTAAATCAATCAACCTTGATTTTAAGACATAAATTTGTTTCTTTTTATCCTAATAATCTATTAGAATCTTTTTAACAGCACATTATGCTTAGATCTATTTTAATTCAACATGAATTTGTCGACCGGGTAGCTGTGCGGTCTAAGGCGTTAGGCCAACGACTCGAAGGTCCAGGGTTCGAGTACTAGCAGGGACATGGGTGTCTTTTAACCAGAACGTGACGGATAACCGTGACGGGTCGAAGTCAATAGTTACTAGAATGGCCCATATAAAATAGTTTACCAAAGTTTATCAACATGGATTTATAACGTCGTGTTCAAGGCTGACAGGCGTAAGGGTACTATTTTGCAACCTTTTTGCCAATGTACAAATAGGTGAAACATAAGACCCATAAGACAAAACATCTATTCTTTATGAACAACTAAGCAGAAAAGAGTAAAACAAGTACTCTGGCTAAACTCAAATAGTAAGGAAGTTATAAAAACTTTACAATTTTTCAAAACGTTCTTTCGTTTTGAAACACTTTTCTAAAATTTAGTAAATATAACCTACTTCCCTCTGCCTTGAAAACAGCAATATAGTTATTATTTTTGTACAAATTTAGATACTTTACTGCTAATGATAATAGTCACCATAGTCCTAATAATAATTATCAAGTATTTTTAAATGTAAAGCTACTTAATTTTATAGTTACTTCTCTTCCTTTTGACACGTTTCCTACAACTGCTACACATCTGGCTGACCAGGTGTTCTGCGTTTTCCTAGGAACTTAATGTCTTAGTGCCAAATACATGTAAAAGTTTGAGTTAGAAATGTTTCGTTTCAGTTGAGAAATTTGTAAGAGAAGAAGTACAGAGCGTAAGTAGTTCTGTGGTATAAGTAGGCAAGAGATCTGAAAACCAAATAAAATTAAGCAGTCCCTTAATTGGCCGATCACTAGGGTTCTCATCCTATATGTCTGTGTAATTTGACATACCGCATTCGAATTTTTAGCATTTCCTTTCCCTTAAAATACCCGTTTCTATATGCAAAAGGTCTGTAACTTTTCTTAGGTTATTTTGTTACTATATGAATTCAGTGTGTTTTCGTTGGTTCCGACCTAAATTTGTAGTATATATAGGGATGGTATCGAGACGAGACTGGCATCAGTCTCGTTCTCATCTCGAATTTTTAGGACAGTCTTGTCTTGGTCTCGTCTCGAGCTGAAAATTCCGGTCTTGGTCTCGATTGTGAACCTCAGTCTCGTCTCAGTGTCAAGTCTCGACACATTAGTCTCAGTCTCGTCTCGAGAGTCTCGAAAGACCGTAGACTTTTAAAAGTTGACGACCCTTGACTTATTTGAAATGGATATGCAGACTTTCGAATCTCAGTAAAAGAACAAGAATATTAATATGTAATTAACATAGTTTGTTACATATAATTTGGGGTTTAGATTAGAAATAATATTCTGAAATAGAGAAAAAAACAGTACAACTTTAAAATAATATATATTTTAGAATACCAATAAGCGAGAATACCATATTTATATTATGGGAACGGATCAATGTTATACCATAAATTGCGAAATTGGTATGCGTATCATTTAAGTTTTGCTATTTCTAAATTATATTTAAATTGACTGAATAACTTTTAGGAATAACGGAATAACTGAATAGGTTAAAAATGAAAATTGTAAGTTTCAGTTTAAATTTTTTACCGGATTTATAGGGAAAAAAAGAAAGTACAATGTTAAGGTTTTTTCGAAACATTCCTGGGAAAAGCTAGGCAACTATAGCTACCTGAGAATTTTCAGTAATTTGGCTAATAAAGGCTTCCGTCATAAAGTTCTGAGGAATGTTGAGAGCAAAAAAGAGGAAGAAGTCTAAAAGAGATTTCACATGGGTTCTTTAGTGAAAAATCTAGCGTCGTACTGACAGCTCTAAATTTCCAGTTAAAAGAAAACAGTATAGAGCGTTAGAATTATGTTGGCTGAACCCCGAAGATGTCACTAAAGTTGATCCCATGACTTATGCCATATTTTTACAATTTATGTAATTGTTATTAGGATTTGGAATTCCCATTCCCTCAAAATTTTCCCATTTCTACCAAAATAAGAACTGACAAAATGGCGGCATCAAACTCTTGATCAACGTTGCATGCACAGCTACGATAAGAAATAGTTTTCTCATTCTGCGCAGGTGCAGAACTGAAAACGAAAAATATCCAGATAATCATGCGAAAAGTATCTGAGTTTTCCTCCATTATAGTGAAACAAGATGAAATACTAAACTTCTTAGAAACCTCCCTGAAAATTCCTATCAACGTTAACAAAAAGTTTAACAGAATACAGTACGTGACAAAAATTTTACTTATTTTGAACTTTTGTGCAAGGAAATAATCAAATACAAATAAATTGAAAATAGTATTTACGGAACTCCGCAGATACACGAATCAATTAGTTTACAATACTGCTCTTGAGTGGTTAAAAGAACAAATTCATAAGTATGGATTACACGTGCACGTCCATACATTAAAGCAAAAAGAAACGAGTGGTGTTCCCGGTAGGCGCTACTTGCAAATAGCGTATTGGGAATCTTAGGCCATAAATTGAAGTAAGCACATTGGTATTTCAAATAAGCCGTGTTATCAGATTAAATTTTCATTCCAACAATCCTAGCAAAGGATATAGGTAAAAAATTTGCTGTAGATAATACATGGCTATTTACGTACTATTATATATATATATATATATATATATATATATATATATATATATATATCGCCTCTACGTCTGTCTGTCGACAACTTTCAAATCAGGAACTACCAGGGATAAGAAGATAGTTGAGGAGCCGTTGAGGCGTCCCGCCACTGAACTCCGGCTTACTTGTTTCCATATACAGTAGGCGCTCTTTTATTCGGCATTCAATAAACCGACACGCTCTATTATCCTGCATCGGTCGAGCCACTTGCATTTGGCTTTTTCCGGTTGTGCTCGGGCTCTCACTGACCTTTTCCGCAACGTCGCCCCACTGCGCTTGGCTGTAAATGCCATTTTCTTTGTCATCTGCTGTTCATCTGTGTCGGGCGCTTTACACAGTGATGTTTACGACCCGTGTAACCATGTTTCCGTTCGCTTAGTGTTTGTCGTGATTGTCAGTGTTCACTTAAGTTTAGCGTTTCCTGCTTGGTGGCCGTTAGGACTATAGACGTTCGGTTATCCGGCAAAATTGGTTATCCAGCATGACCGCGATCCCGACCGTGCCGTATAAAAGAGCGTCTACTATATATTGTCTCCATCTTTTGTAAGGATAGTATTGCAAAAATCTTTCCATTTTTTAAAAATATAATAAATAAATTGTGTAAGAAAAGACCCATATTAGAGTTTAGACAGTTTGGCTTTTTGACGTATGTTTTACAGTATCAGGATAGCAGAGGCTGATATAAATGGGAGAGTGTCAACATAAGTGAAAGACCGATAAGGAAGAAAGTATGGGGATGAAAATTCGCAGAAGAAAATAAATGTCTGTATTCATCCGTCCCCGAATCAATCTCCAACACTTTATATTATTGTTGAAAGACAACAGAAAATAGTTTGGCATTGATAACTACTTATATGACACAAAGTCATATTTTTAAACTACAATATAACATGTTAAATAAAATTTATCAGAATGAAACTAATGTCACAAGACTTCTTCTAGTATGAAACATCAACAAAAGCATTAAAATTATCGACATTCGTGAAAATAAAGCTTATAAATCTCGAGATGCAAGTCTCGGTCTCGTCTAGAGTAATAAATCTCGGCCTTGGTCTCGTCTTGAGTAAGTCACGATTCATAGTGTCTCGTCTCGATTCCTAGACCTTAGCCTCGTTTTCGAATTCGAGACGAGAACGAGACTAGTTTCAGTCTCGGTACCATGCCTAAGTATACAGTTATGTGTGCATGTTCTTAATTATCAATTTTTTATTTAAAGTATGCCTACGCAGCCATGGCTTAACTTCGTCAAATGCCTTAGATATGACACTGCTTGACGAACTCTCTTCTGGCGAAAAGGAATGGAAATGTAATATTTACGGCCTTCCTTCACTTAACAAGAAACATTTCCTTTATTCCCAAACATTTTCTTCCAGCAAAGTCAATGGAAAGACATTTTGAAATATTATAGAGATATTGCATATATTTGACCGTACACATTACATATACAGTGTAACGAGAAGAACAGGTGAGCTACTAGAAAACATATTACAATCAACATTACATTATAGTTACAAAAATAATGTGTGAATAAAATGATGTTAAATGTGGAAGTATTTCCGAATTTCGTTTAAATAGTTTATACCAAGAGGAAAAACGAAAAATGTTTAGATTACGAAAATTACATGGTTTTGTTATTTACATGAGTACAGATTTCTTACATTGTTGTAACTATTTTAAGTTTTGCCTCCAGTTTATGACACTTATGGCCTTCAGATTCGCTAGTTTGATGTTAAGTGCGATTATTAAAGAGTCAAGCAGGATCTAAGCCCACTCTATCTTAGCAGATTTTTTTTATTATTTTGGCTTAGCCTGTCCTCCCAGACGCTCGTACCGTGAAATAGTTGATTTAACTTGATTTGATTTGATTTACCGTTCCGAGCAGCCAATTCTAATTTGTTGTTGCTAATTAGTTTATTAAAATTTTTTGTTGCATTTAGGCTTGCGTGTTTTAGATGATCATTGAAGTTTAGTTATTTGTCGAGTATTATTCCTAACGATTTAAGTATCTGAACTCTATCTACATTTCTGTTATCGTATTTTACTGTTGGATTACGTTTCAACCTCCCTTCAATAATTATATATTTCCTTTAATCCGCAGATTGTTGATTTGACACCCGTTTTCAGGCCCGTACCCAGCCGAAATTCTTAAGAGGGGCTAGGCAAAATTTAGGCTGGCTAGTCAGTATATCGAACAGATTGCTTTGCGGAACAGTTATAATTTTAAAAAATACGTGCTTGCATAACAAACAGGGGTAAATTACATAGAATCAGCGAATTTCCTGTACTTTTTACAAGTTAAAGAGTGTCATGGCCCGGTTAGAAGCCAGTGATTACGTTTATCATCTGTACTCATACGAAAAGTCATCGCCTTCGCGCTTATTTCTATCCACATTTACTCCAGAGAATATCTGGGAATCCTCTACTTCATTTGAGCCATCCATTGCATAATTTCTCAATATGCAGTTTTGAATAGAGCAGGTCTCAAGTCTTTGAGGGTACCATGCCACCTCAGTTCTACTCTTAATGATACTGGAATTAACAAGCTTTAGAGTTCCCACATTTTCGGAATCCTAGAGCGTCGAAATAAACCTTTGTGCATCCTCGATGGTCTATACTGCTTTTTTCTCTTTTTTTCCATATCAGGAATTTCGTGAAGTCGGTGTTGTTTTACAACATCTTGTATGTATATTGCATTACGTCGTCGCACATAGCTTTCGTCGAAAAGGTATGATTACGGAAAAGTAACAGAGAAACGGTTACGTGAAACGAATAGATATATTAGAACTGATTCAACGCAGGTCAGTCACAAATCAAATTCTTCTGAAGGGGCACCGGTCCTGATAGTTGAGGGATCAGTTGCCTGATCTAATGAAGCATATGAGACACAAAATTACCACACCATTATTCAAAACTGGTCTACGAGGATGGCATTATTTCCACAAATTTAAGATAGCTAAAAGTAATTATCCATTTCTCTATTTAAATTGAGACAACCAGACCAGTGTCAGTTTCGATACCAGCTTACAATTTCGGTTGCCAAACCAATATTTGATTTGGCTCAACCTACTTCTTATAGTCTGTTCATTTGGGAATCAAACACCGCATCCTTGGAATTCAATCATCACTTCCTTTAACGTGTGTGTGGTAAGATTTTCATATTTGGGCTGATAATGCGTAGTATGCTAAGTGGAAACTACTTGTGTAGCTTCTGTAGCTAAAATGACTTCGCGCCTAATGAATACTTCTGGACCCTCCTAAAGCTTTTCTTTTTTAAAAAAAGAAAACAATTGCTTCTAGGTACGATATTTTGGATTCCGCATTGTGGCGTTTGTCTCTCACAAGCCAAATATTATATCAATATAAATAGATCAATGTTTTCTTTTGTATCTTTATTATTTGGTTCTTTCATTTCTTTACGAATTGAATCAATGTCTGTTTTTGCTATTGGTGGATTTCTTTCCTTTGACCCAGAATTTTTTGTAGAAAATGTGATAGAAAGATGATTTCATTTTCTCGTGTTTATCTTGCGAAAAACTTTTGGAAATGTCCTTAAACATAATGTTTTTTAACATCCATTTGGTTACATGGTGTTTGTCATTTTTGCTAACTATAGCAGGTGATAAATCTGCTATCTTTTTTGTCAATATTTTATAGTGTTTTTCCTAAGCATCAGGTGCTTTCAGGCCGATTTATTCTTCATTTTCCTATTTCACCTAGGCACGATTGAACTAAATATACAAATGCAGGTGGAGAATCTTTGTTGCACTACTTGTTTCTGGAAGCTGTTTGGAATTTTACTTAAATTTTTATTTTCTCAAACATTTGTGTAATTTTTTGTTACAAGTCGATGGTCCCTTAGGTATTTTTGTGCTTTTATATGTATAACCCATTCCTATAATTTTAGGGGAAGTTTGGCGAATTTTTGTGCGAGTATCAATTGTTTATCCCAGGCAGGAATCGACTTACCGATACCAGAGATTTTTGCTGTGTTAGCTTCGCTTTTTATTGAGCAGAGAACTTAAGTTGATGGAGTAGGTAGACTGGTAATTTATGGAAGTGAATACTTTAATGTTTTTTTTTTTTTGTTAGAGCATATTTTTATGTAGGAAAAGCATAGTCTCTTGTAAATGAAACTAACTTCAGGTGACGCTAATATATCTTATTTGAAGGGTAAGGGGGGAAACAATGAATGTCAAAAAATGCTTTTTCAGCGGCAAAAGTATTTTAATGTTGAAAACCTTATACAAATAATACTAGTTCACCAATCCTTTTGCCGCTTTTTCCATGTTCACTTCTACGTCTCAGCACGTATGGTATACTCCGTTCAAAATGTACCATGTTTCACCAACAGAAAGGGCACAGAATCCGAAAATTGACATTCCTTCTTTTTTTCCCTTCATTTTTTTTCTAATTTTATAAAAATTGGCTTGGACCTTCCGAGCTGTACCTAATACGTCTAACAATGTTCTTTTATTGTCACAAAACGTTAATTTACGTTTGAATACTATTTTTTTTAATATTTCTCGCATAATAAACTTCCAAAATGGATTTGAAAGTTCGTAAGGGGTCACCAAGGACACCTTTTCTGAAATTTGTCATAGGAAAGTACTTCTAAAACTATGTATAAACGCTGATTTTTCGTCGTATAACAGTTACATTCGATTCGAAAATAATTGAATACGGTATACTCTATAAAAATACACATTCGTACCAATAATTTACATTTAAGGTTAATGTAAAATAAAGGACTCCCACAAAAGATGGCAGAACTATCCCCGTGTATGTCTAATGTATTTTTATTGTTGCTCGAAATCTCAATGACACTTCTACAAATTCAAGCCTAGAAAGTTCTTTCAGGAAAGAAGTTCATAACCAATTCGAGAGTTCTATCCGTGCCGATTTTTTAATTTAGTTTCTTGTTCATGTTGAAAGAGCTTCATTGTTATAGGTTTCAGTATCCATAACAAAAATTGTTATGAATTGGTTATGAATTTTCTTCCCTGAAAATTAGAACTCTCTAGACTTGAATTTGTAGTAGCAGCATTGAAATTTCGCGCAATACTAACAATATATTAGACATATACGGAGATAATGCTGCCATCTTTTGTTGGGGATCTTTGCTTTATATTAACCTTAAGAGCATCTATACAAAATTGTTAAAATTTTGCCAAGTATATGTTTGACCTTTAATTTTCATACATGTATGTAAAGTATTGATATGGAGCTAGGAAAATTTATAGGGGCTAAGCCCCCCTTGGCTACAGACCTGCCCGTTTTTAAGTTTTTGTAAAAGAAATATAATTTTCTTCAAGTTTTATCCTATTGTTGCCGTTCTGAACAATTTTAATATCTACGTATGCTACAGTTCATTGATTTTCTCTTTCATTTTATTGATTGCTTTATACAGGGATTTATTACTTTGTGCCAGAAGATTGGATTCCAGATCGAACCTTGCGGACATCCCTTCGTTGGAGTTTTTAGAATTTCTCATCCGAAGCGCACACGACTACCTTTCTATTTTTATGGCAGTCCAGCATTATTAGCCACACGTTCTGGAGAATATCTTGCTTCTTTAAACTGACAGAAAGGGCCGGCCACTACATGTTGTGAAACGCACGTGCTATATCCACAAAAATGATCATTATGTATTCCTTGTCCTTCGACACTTCGTATTAATTTGCACAATCTATCGATTGTGCCCTCCATTGATTTCTGCGCTTGGAACATGTATTGAAAGAGACGGTTTCTTGTAAGTTTGGTCTACAAGCTTGAATTTCCTTTACAAGAATATTTTTTCGAAGATCCTCCCCCGACATTCAACAGACAATTCGGAAGGTATAATTTTGATTGAGTTCTGTCTTTGTCCTTGCTTTTAAAGCAGATTAATAAGCTCAGCTATTTCCCAGCACTCTGGGAACTTTTGCTGCCTTAAGCAGATCGTATATATTCTTGCTAAATAGGGCAATTCATATATATATATATATATATATATATATATATATAATTCAGAGCCATATTCAATCCACTACTGAATTAGGTCTCTCCCAGACGAAGGAGTTGGTCTACTGCTCCCACGCTGACCAGACACGTTGGGAGAGGAGAGCCGAGGCTCTCAATTGTGATCGCCACTGTCTTTCATTCATAGCAGCTCCCCGATTGTGCTCACGATGCTGGGTCAACGCCGAAATTTTTTAGCACCCACCGGGAATCGAACCCGGGACCGCTCGCACTGAAGTGCATATATTTCTACAGAGATTCCATTAGGATCTCGGGCTGTTTTGTTCTTTGATGTCTTAAGTTCTTCAGTTTCGTTTCTGGAATTCATTGTGAGTAAAACGTCGATTTTTAACATTTCCAGTAACGTGATTACATTACACAACAACCCCTATTTAAAATCGAAATGTTCATTACCATAATTTTACATATTCCCAATCTTTGTAGATAGTGAAATTTTGAAATGTATTTGCCTCATTTTGCGCGGCTCGGATAAATATTCATTACCATACATCAATTTGTGGTCAAGTTAGTTACTTGATTTAAAACTAGCTTACTGTTAAGAGAAAGAGAGAGAGACTAATTGTATTATAAGCTAGTTCAGGAATCTGCATATTCGGTTGCAATCGCCATTTCCATTGTAACCTTTTTGCTTGAGTGCAGTGGGTTTATGCTTACGTTAGAAGTTAATTTTCCTATAGGTACACAAATTTAGTAACAAAAACTTTACGTGTGTTTGTTGTGTATTGTCAAGTGTCCGCCGGGACATTGAAGGAGATTAATTCTTGATTTGCTTCTTTCAGGTTCGTTTTCAATGTTCAGTTGACTTTATAAGTGGCAGACACGTTAAGGGAAATATGGCTAAGTGTAAGAACAAGTTCTGGAAACTGATTTTATGAGGAACATACGCTACGAATGGTGACCTTTAACCTGTGCGTTATGGATGAATTAACTTGCAGTATAATTTGAATGAAGGGACAGTCATATGTAGTGGAAAATTTAGTATTTAATATATAGCATTTGCCGATCAATTCTGCAAGATTATAACAATGACTAGTATTTCAAATAACAGTTTGATGGTGGACAGTCGCACATTAAAACCTCTTCAAAGCAGAAACCCCGAAGATAAAATTTGCTCTAGAAAGATAGAAGACAATATATCGTTAGGAAACTTGAATAAAGCACAAAAAGCTACTGAGAACATATTTTGCAATATTCAAATCTCTGAATGTTCTAACTTGTGTTTGAAGGAGGAAATAGATATAGATGAAATATCGTGTAACCAAGACTTTTCCGAAACTGAAAGTACATACCAATTTGTTCCCAAATTCGAAGACAGATGTAAAACTGACACAATAGAAGAAAGTAACATAATTGTGGACACAATAGAAGAATCGTATAGAAAGGAAATTTCAATTAATGAAGACGGAGAACATAGGAATGAAGACCACCATGATGATGGAGTGTCTGTAGAGGGGTGCGTACATTTTTTTTTCATTATACTAATCTGTAGTTAATGTTAGTGGAGTTTTTGTATTATTAGTTGTTTCTCGTATTGTAGTCACATTTTGAAACATCGATTATATATTCCTTGGCGATTTGTTACTAGCACTGGCTAAATTTCGATTCTTGCGTAAATCTAGTAGCAAGGTCGATAGGCTTACTCTTTCCCAGCAACATTATTTTTCACACTAATTATATGAAAGGAGGAGCACATATTCTTTTTCTGAATCATATTTTTGTGTTGCTTTTAGAGTTCAGTAAACTGCAAACTTGCCAATGTAAACTTGAAATGAGAAATTTGCATAATTTATTTCCTTGTACCACTAACTAAATGTATCATATTGCCTCATTGCAATTTATATTCAAAATACGTTTCACGTTCCCAAAATTGCTTTCTCAAATTTTACAACAAAATCAAAGTATAATCGAAATCAAATTGGACGTTCAAATAAGTCTTGTTCTCTCGAGCGGAAGTAGTTTATTTTAAATATTTGTTATAAATAAATGACAGTGCGGGTTTCGAATTAACTCAAATATGTCAAAAAACATGAAATATTTTGTTATATCATATACTTTGAAAGATGCAAAATGTCGGTATCACTCGTGTTGAAAAAAATACAAGGATATTTAACTCGAATACTTCGGTATGGAGGTTATTTAACTCTTATTTCGGTTATCTGATAAAATCTGACTACGCATAATGAAGAGGATCTGCTAACAATACAAGACATTTATTGAATATAACGGGAACGCTATTTATTGATAAATATTCCGGGCCGCCGTCGGGGTCGGCAAAGAGGCGTAACCGTATCCAAAACTAGCCCGTCGGCTGACCTTCGTTTACCAAATGCCGACGTCTCCTGGCTTGTTTCCATATACGTAGAAATATGTAATGTCTCCATCTTTTCTAAGGTTACTCCGACCGGTTAGTATTGCAAAAATATTTATATTTTTTAAAAACATAATAATAATTAAATGGTGTAAGAAAAAATCTATATTATAATTTAGACACTTTGGCTTCCTGACGTAAGCTTTACAGTCTTTACGGAATCAGTCTAGCAGAGCCTAATTTAAGTGTCAACAGAAGTAAAAGACTATCAGCAGGGTGAAAGCGTGGGGTTGAAAATTCGCAGAGGAAAAAACATGTCTGTATTTATCCATCCCTGAATCAATCTCCAACACTTTTATATTATTATTGAAAGACAACAGAAAATAGTTTGGCATTGATAACTTGACTACTTATTTTATAGTCATATTTTTAAACTACAATATAACATGTTAAATAAAATTTATCAGAATGAAACTGTCACAAGACTTCTTCTAGTATGAAACAACATCAACAAAAGCATTAAATTAATATTATCGACATTCGTGAAAATAAAGCTTATAGTCTCGAGTGGTATGTTTCGGTCTTGGTCTCGAATTCGAGACGAGAGCAAGACCAGTCTCGGTACTATGCCTATTTAAAATAATTAACAGTTTCTACATAATTGCTCCTATGTCAAGCATTGTGACACACTGCAATTTTCCAGATCCTGGTAGCGACATCTAAATGTTATTCAAAACGAACCAAATTTCACCAAAATTATTTTTATGGTTAATGGTACAACTTGGAAACATACCCCGTTAAGTTTTCGAAATTTTAAAAAATAAGGCCCACTCTAATTAGTACAAGTATGCTTGTAATTCTTCAGCATATACGTACTGGTTCGTAATTCTTCTGTTCGAGGTCGTTCCTACAATCCAACCATAATTCAAGAATAAGTAGTATTAGCATTTAGCTATAAAAAGGTTGTAGATAAACCATAAAGCTTTAGTTCTCATATATGTAAGATTAAACCAATTCTACAATTGCCGAGCTAATTACCACAAAGGCCCTGAGATGTATCCATTGGAATAGCAGCTTCAAAGTCAATAAATTGTTTATTAACGAAGTGGCATATCTTGTTATAAAGCGTAAGTGGCATAGCAGCAGAATGTTGTGAATACTCTGTTAATCCAGTGATCGAATGCGCTAGCTTAGCAGAGAAAGGACGTAAGGCGAACATCATTCAAATAGAGACTGGGGGTATCCCTGTAACAGCTTTAACAGTGGAGCTAGTCACTCTCTCGTGAGAAAATCTTCCTACAAAGAAATTAGAAAATACCGTCCAGCGAAACTTGATGTACTTGATTCCGGAAATTGCCGTTCAAAATCTCTGATTGAAGAAATCAAAATCCGTCGGAAGATTAACACTGATGACTGTACTGTAAACTTTGATGTGTTAGTAATTACCAGAAGTCCATTTGATATAATATTGGGAAATAATTTCTTAACCCAATTCGAAAGCTTAACTATCAATTTCAAGATTAATCATGCAATACTCAAGGATGGAATCAGATAAATTTCTTGTAGATCTGTTATTCAACTTTCTGTATAATTGAAATAGTCCAAGATCAAGTGACCATAACAACAGATAATGTTAAAATTAAACCCAATAAATTAAAAACGAAATGAAGTAAGTTCGTCAACTCATACAATAAAAGGAACAAAGTTAGTATGTCACCTGGATCATCAACTGACAGTGATTCCTTGTGAATTCCATTTTGGATGAACAGTATACTCAGAAAAGATATTAAATCCGTGTTCTCCTGATTTAACTTTATCCATGGATCAAGAACGAAAATCCATGGAACTCAAGGATTGCAAATTAATTTTCCTATTGCTTGTAGCAACGGTGACTGTGAAAAAAGTAAAGATATATATATATATATATATACGTCTTGTCGGTTATCGTTGAAAAGCTCTTGGTGAGTAATCTACAAATCAATAAATAGTTTCTCGATAGCTCTCATGTAAGGCGTGATTTGAATTTTTGAAAATAAAAAAACTTCGAGATCTACCTCAGCCTGTAGGCCTACCGAAAGGAATTTTTCCCATTAAAACCTATGTATTTCCTATGCATATTTCAAAACAACTCGGTCTAGGACAAGACACTTTTTAAGGCAATATATCCGCGTATGGATATGAAATATCTATGTATGTAGTTAGCCTGATGTGTTACCTTCGCAATGCGTGTATTTGTGTCCTGATTGGTTTATTAATAACCAAACTGTGATCCAAATGTAAATATACTCATGTGAATAGTTTTAAGCATATATATAAGCACATGTATGTTATGAAATTCTTTAGTTCAGTTACTGGAGTCACATTGATAGCTTTCGCACCTTTGCTGATAGAGGTCGTTCCTACAGTTCTACCATAGTAAATCTTACTTTTCATTGAAGAATAAGTAGTTTAGTATTTTTAGCTATAAGGAAAAGGTAGATTAATCATAAGGCAAGATTAAACCAATTCTTACAATTGCCGAGCAAATTACCACAGAGGCCCTGAGATATCTCCATTGAAATAGCAGTTTGAAAGTCAACGTATTGTTTATTAACAGACTGGCATACTGTGTTATCAAGCTTAGTTAGCTTAGTACCACGAGTTAGTATTTGGCGCCCAACAGTACGGCTTGATTTGTATGATGGAAGGTGAGGATTTCGATGTTTCGAATCCCGAGGTTACACCTGGAACAGTGGCCGATTGTGAGAATGTCCCTACAAGAACGATCCGTCAGAGAGGGAAGCAAAGGGGAACTGAAATAAAAGAAACTAATGAAGCAGTTGGAACAGGAAAAAACTGACTATTGTAGAATCAGGCAGTAAAGATGAAGAAACTGCTACAATTTATTGCTACGGCAAATGATGAAGCAGTTCGGAAAATTGGATCAGAAATTCGATAAGGAATTTGACAATACGATTGAGAAATTTGACGACAAGAGTCAGAAATTTTGCGATTTGAAGAACGACCAAAGTCAGAAGATTGTTGAGTTGAAGAACGAACAAAACCAGAGATTCAAAAAACAGAATCAGATATTTGATTCTTTCCAAGGTGAGATGAAGGAATATCAACAAGAATGCAAATCCAAGTTCACCAAACTAAATAAAAGATTGGATATGCAATTATGCATATTGATAGAACAAACAACCGATTTCCCAGCATTGAAATTAATCCCAAAAGGAACATCTAATCTATTCAAGCTATCCAGAAAGATCACGATAAGGTTAAAGAAAAGGTTGAGAAGATGTAACGTGAAGAAACAAAACAACATCCGGAAATATAGTGTAAGAGAGTCATCCATTGTGAGATCCAGAAGCCATCAATAATCCGCAGTATGGTAGATGAAGAGGTAGACGACCAGGGCAGGTGCCCGAGAAGAGTATCATACAAATCATCAGGAAGAATTAGATGCCTATAGTGTCATGTTTTTTCCACGAGAAGAATCGAGACCAGATTTCGCACAAAACTTTATGACTCTACTGAAATAGAGGAGGGCAGTGCGTGAAGTCAACATTAGGTTCGTACCTTTGCTGATCGATGTCATTCCTACAATTCCACCATAGTAAATCTTGCTTTTCATTGAAGAATAAGTGGTATTAATATCAAGTTATAAGAAAAAGAGATAGAGTAAGCATACAGCTTTAACTCTCATATAGGCAAGTAAGATTAAATTATTTCTTACAATTGCCGAGCAAATTACTACAGATGTCCTGAGATGTCTCCATTGGAATAACAAACTCGAAGTCAACAGATTGTTTATTAATGAAGTGGTATATTCTGTTATAAAGCTTAACTACCATAGCACCACCCGTTACAAGATATATATCTAGTAGAACTCTTGTGTTGCTCTGGAGACATGCGTTCCCAGAAAGAGTTAGATACGGAGTTGTTCGGAATTAATTCCACAGGTTACGATGTACACATTGAACCCTCCCTGCCTGCTGCTGTATTGGACGGGTAGAAACTTAATACCGGTGCAAGATCACAACAAACAATTTTCTTGCCATTTAAAGTGTAGTTGCATGTGTCAGGATCTGTTACAGCAACATGTTGAAGTTGTTTAATGAACAGCTAATTTTGCTGCACGAGTTGGGACATACGACGGCAGAAACGTATCGGAGCATGGGGCATGTACTCAATAGAGGCAGTCACAGACAGTAGTTCTTAAGTCACTGTTTCCAAATTTTACGGAAGAGCACGTTGAAGCTTACAAAACTGGGTTGAATTATCAAGATATTAATGAAAGGAAATTTGGTGTGTAGGTTTATTTTGTGGTGTTTGACATTGTGTTACAACAGTTACAAATGAGTGAAATAGAACGCGTGTCACCAAAATTTGAGACCTCAACAACATTTTTTCTGATAAAAGGAATGAAAACTTAAGTCTCTGTAGTCCGCAAACAATCTTTGTCTAGGGTATTTTCTTAATATTCCTATAACAATTAAATGTTTTCCTTGCTCGCGCCCTCTCTTTAGATCGGTCACTAATTTGACGTCTATTGAGCAACATCGTATAAGAAATATACTTTGCAGTTAACCTGCTGGCAGCAACACCGCTCCTTGAGCAGAAGCAGAACGTCCCATATATATTGCCCAAATTGTAGACTTAATATTTGTTCCGTAACTTGCACTACTTTCCCAACGATAGGTCAATGATTTGTTCGACTTAACGTATTCTGATTTGTTTAATATTTAGTACCAGTATAGAGTTGTACTTCGGATATCTTTAATATGCTTAATAGGATTTCTTCCAAACGTTGACTTAACTTCTATTTCTGACTACCTCAGTTTCAGAACGGGCAGTGCAGTATTAGTTTGAAATATGTCGTGCCTGGGACAATCTCTAAAATGAGGAAGGTACAGAGGAAGCAGGGTAAGGATGGATACCGAAGCTTTAATGTTATGTGTGGTGGCTAATTCACGCATGACGGTCTAGAGCTTGCACTACAGTTTAACGATTTCCGACCATCCTACAACAAATAGTCGAATTTAGTAGGTACAGTTTGAATTCACGGAGCATCAAAAACAGAAGTGGTTGCATTTTCTCAATAACCCGTTGATTGGTCACTACAGTAGTCCCTACTCAATCGTATCCTGAGTCGAAGTTGTCTAAATTCAATCTATTCAGTTTTTTTCTAGTAGATATTATGGTCACGTTTGACGAGACCATTGTTCATCGTAGGAACAAACAAGGATAATTTTCCTTAGTATTTCTTCTATAATATGCCTATGAAGTTCCACGAAATTAGAATAGTAGGGCTTCGTAAAGGTTCTCTATAGTTTTCGTATAAAAAGTATATCGTCGGTTTACAAGTGAAACACATTAAGTCAAGAAACAGTTTCAAGAAAACTATTAATTCTGTAAGTCGAAGAGAATACTGGAGAAACAAATTGCGGGATTATATGTGTATGCTTTTATTTACACCAGTCGCAATAAGAAAACTAGAAAACCTCTAGACTTCTACTAGGCTAGAAAACCACATTATCTCAGATTTGCGAATTGTTTACTTTATGTGTTTCACTTCTAAACCAACGATAGGTTATGTTTATCTCGTAATATTTGCTAGTTGTTTTATTCTGCAAGTGTAAGGAGAACAAAAATAAGTTAATCACTCGATATGTACTGTTTCGTTAATTCTAATCCATCAATTTCCATTTGAACTTCTTCATATCAAACCTCTGGCTCGTCTGTTTTCCTTAAGTATATTCAACCAAAAAGTCAATAACATACTAAAAGATTTCGTGATACTCGGGGTTGGAAAGACATTCCAAACGTATTCCATATAAATTTATGCTTACGATTTGCTTGTGTTTTCGGTTGAGAGTTGCACCAAATATTGTTTAAGGCCAGAAAATTAGAAGTCACTACGCTAACGTATAACCATTCAGTTAGTTAAAAGTATTATGTATAGTCCATTTACTCACATTTAAGTCTTTATATTCCAAAATATATTTATTTAATACGTTTTGTTATCTAACGATTCATATTAGCAACACAAATTACATAGTGTATGATAGGTATTAAAAATGGTAAGTAAATGCTGCAATTTCTATATAATTTCAAAGGCAATGGACGCTAGATACCGATCTCCAGTACTAGAACCTGATGTATAGTGTAAGTAGAGAATATATCTAAAACTAAGTTTCGCTTCCATTTTTAAAACTTTATCGAACTTTAAAGCTATCGAAAAAAAGTGGATTAGCTGTATTTTGTATTCAGACATGCGCAGATTATAATTTTCTTCACCATTTTTTAAACTAATCGTTTTTTATTATCTGTAAAATATGCCTGGAAGTGTTTCTTGCGCAGTGTTTAATAAATTAGCAGATGTAGTAAAACTAAAGTTCTGTTAATGTTCTTACTTTACATTTTATATCCAATATAACAGAAGAAAATAATTATACTTTCAGAGACTCAGTAGAAGACAGTAGGGTTAGTTCGAATGAAGAATGCCGCAAGAATCATTTGAAGAAACTTACAAGTAAGAGGTTTTTCTGTTCAGTGTGTGGAAAAGGGTTGAAGAGAAAGGGGAGTCTTTGTTGCCACGTAAAAACTAACATTGGTGTAAAGCCTCTTACTTGTTTTTTATGTCATCAAAGCTTTACAACAAGAAAGAATCTTCGAAACCATCAAAGGAACCATAAAGGAAACAAAAAATCATTTTTCTGTGCAGTATGTGCGAGAGAATTTCAATACAAATCTCGATTAATTTCTCATGTACTTCTTCATAATGAAGAGAAAAGATTTTCCTGCACAATATGTCAAAAAGCTTTTTATACCAAAGATAGTCTTAATTATCATTTGAAAAATCACAGTGAAGAAAAAACTTTCATGTGCGAATTTTGCAGTAAACGCTTTGCTGGTAAATGGTACTTGGATGAACACCAACGACGTCACTCGGATGAACGCTCCTTCCGTTGTGGGACGTGTGGAAAAGGGTTTAACACTAAATCAGGACTAAAAAAGCATCTCAAGACACATAATAGTGAAAAGCCATTTTTATGCTCGATTTGCGGGAAAACTTTTCGACAGAAATTGTCTCTAAACCTTCACATCCAAATTCACAATGAGAAGAAAATCTTCAGTTGTCCCATTTGTCATAAACAGTTTAGGCAATCTGCTGGGGTGTCCACTCATATGAAAGTTCATTCGGAAAGGAAATTCATTTGTTCTTGGTGTAAGAAAGGATTCCATGCGAAAGGGGACTTGGTGAAACACGAGAGAATTCATTCTGGTAAAACACCCTTTACGTGTTGTGAATGTGGAAAGGGATTCGCCCAAAGAGTGCAACTCAAACTGCATAGTAAGGTGCATCCAATGGCTTTATTAAAAGCAGAGTAAAGTATTTATGAGGTATGAAAACCTAAGGTACGTAACCTGTGTGCTAATCACGAGTAGTGACCGTGTGAAATGTACATCACTTAGCGAGTTTTCGAATCGACCTAGAATTCTTTTATGACCCTTTTGGTGGAAGGTGAGAAAAAACCACAGGTCACTCAGTAGGTTTTAGGGACCGAGGAGAACATTAAATAAACGACGAAATCCACGTGTTGCGATTTCAATGGTTCAATTGAAACATTACGTGAATTTTATCCTATCCTCACAACATAAGAAAGGGTTGTAAGGACATGAACTCAAATGTTACCCCCGGATGAAAAGAATTAAGATTAATATATTCTGTTGAACCAACTACAGCAAGGGATCATTCACCTGGTTTCTGAGTTTGCAGTTTTGTGTTAGAAAATCAAAGGTAAGCTGAAAATATATAAATTTACAATCTTTGAAGGAGATGAAAGGAAAAATGCCTTATTTAAAAACAACTTCTTGGAAGTTATTAGTAAATCAGCTTGGAAGCAGAGAAAAATTGCATGCCTTGCTATGTAGATAACACAGAATTTGAACAGAAGAAAGTTAAATTGTAGTTCTTTTCTATTAACCATATTATTCATACAAGTCTTTTTAAATAACCTGCCTTATTTATGTCGTACGTGATTTACAAAGATCAGAATGTTTCATGGTAACTGAGTTCGATAGGAAAATGTCAAGAACTTGATACAGAAGCAAAGCTTTGAACTGTAGGGTATTTTTTTGCAATATAATAGAGGGAAGGTATTTGCATTCAATGTGACTTGTGCATCACAATTATCGAAACTTAACTGTCAAAAAGTATGGTAGAGCCAGAAAATACACAATAAAAGTTTGTGCAATATAACAAGACTATGAGATGGCAAACTTTTCGTGAATTTTATAATATATTTTATTTAAAGTTCTTAGCGTGGGTATTCATTATAAATAAACCCTTAAGATACAGTGAAATTAGTACGAGACGATATATGTAATCAAGGGAAAGTTAAAGGATTGATGCATGACTTCATTTATTTATATTTATTACCCAAAGAATATTGATGAACTGAATATGTTTTATTTAAAAAGTTGTTTTCTGTAAATATAAATGTATTTAAAAATATTATAGTAATATAAAGTTAAGATATGAAATTTCGGATTAGCTTTATTTCAAATAAGTCCATTGCCAAGCGTTGCCATCGAGACAAGACGAGACTGTCACGTTTCGAAAAGATGTGCTTGTCCCCTCTCGTCTCGACTATAGTTATATTTTTCGTACCTTTGAAGTATCTGTAAACGTTGAACAATATCAGTTCAGTGGTGCATCCAGAGAGAGGGCGTGCCCCCTCGTCAAGGAAAAATACTTCCTTCTTACAGCATTAATTCAACATTTTATCGCGGAATATCTTCGATTTATTTCTGGACAGATGTAATTTATTAAGAGATATCCAATTTGGTGAATACCGGTGTCATATTTCATGATAAAACTTTGCAATGTAGCGGGAAATATGATAAATTTATACTATAAACAAATCACTTAGCGGAAAATGTCGCTGGTCTGTTCCGCCTTCGCCCTCTACTTACGAAAACCCTGGATCTCCCACTGGATCAGTTAGATTCTAACTGTGACAATTCTAAGACCTTTCAGAAACGGATGCTTAGCTTCAACTGAACGAGTAGTGAATTACCAAGAGATTAATATTACTTGTCAATACGCTCGGTACAACTAAAAGGCAAGCCTTGACCACTTCTTCCAAAATACTTACTTTGACAGTCTTTCTCACCAGTTCAACAAATAAACAAGCTAAGTCACTCTATATGATTTCAAAAAAGTGAGCGCTATGGTTCTACTAACAATCCCGAAGGCTCCGAAAGTCCCTTTATAGCATCTTAGACACACAAATATTATTTTTTATAAAATACGTTAGCAACACTAACAACTGGACTCTTTAGTGACGGGAACACTCGCATTATTCTTCTTTTGTGTCAAATAACATTTATGCCAAGTTTGGTGCGAATGCGTCAGACGATTTGGAAGCTATTTCAAAAGTTTAATTTTAAAGTACGTTGGCAACACCGACAACTTGTGTGCTTGTGAACTAGGACACAGTATTTTTCTACTTTGTTGTATAAGGTTTATACCAAGTTTGATGCGGATAAATCTAACAGTATGGCAGCAATTTGATAAATTATTGTTTAAAATAGGTTGATAACTCTGAGAGCTAAAGTGCATGAAAACGGGAACACCAATAATTTTCTTATTTTGTAAAATAAAGTTTATCCCAGGTTTGGTGCTGCTACGTCTAAGGTGATGGAAATAATCTTAAAATTTTATTTTAAAAATGTTTTTCGTAACACTGACCCACTGCACCATTCAAAGACTGTTCCGGCAGCTCTGAGTTAGTCTAACCCAAACGTTTCCAATGACACATAAACTGTCTACACATTGTGGTTCCTGAGACTAACATTTTGGACATGTTGAATAAGCTGGATTATAAGGTAAGGTTTTGTTAGGTATACTATGAAAAAACTAAAATGGCTTAGGTTTGAATAATATCGAATGACAAAAGCACCTAAATTGTATTGTCAAAACCAGCATTCTTTTAAAGCTCAGTACCGAAAAAGATTTTGTCTTTGCAAGCAATGAGAAAGATAATGGTTAATTATTTAAACTACCATTCAGAGAACGTGTGGAGTAAGGTTCTATGGCATAGGATTTTTACAGAAACAGGTATCTCGATCGATTATTTAACACTGTACTTGAATCTGGAGCGCATCACAAAACAGAATCAGAAAGCTTGAATTAATTTATGGAAATTATAAGATTTAACACTTATAGCTGCTTCGAAAAATCATTAAAAATAAGTTTAGGTACTTCCTCCTGTTGCTAGGATCAAGGGCGCCGATCCCGGGGGCTTTGGGGGCCCTGTCCCCCCAAAGTTGACGTGCGCCCCCCTAATGGGAGACCCAAATGATAAGGTGAAGTCGGTTCTCTCATTTCTACAGTACATAGTCATTCGTTTTCCCCTTCTACTAAGCTTAACTTCCTTTGGAAAATCTATTTCATTGATAAATTCCTCACTGAAACTTGTGTGCTACAATACTTATATAAATTACATCACGTATAATACCTCCTCGACTTGCTAAAGGAGTTAATTCGTGATTTGCTTGTGTTGTTTCTGGAGTTTCGTACATAACATCGATAAAGACCATTTAGTAAAAAAAAAAGAAAAGAAAAAATGAAAACGTATTTTCTGTCGTTTATCCCTCGGAACGCCAAGATCCGGAAGATAGGGTCACAAATGACCCATACAGTTAAAATATTATTTTTGTTCATTAGTCATAATTGGGAGAGTGAAATTCTGTATACTCCGCATACTGTCAGCAATGCAATCGCTTCGCTTGCAAGAATCAGAATACAACAGATACGGAGTGCTTTACATGTGAGAGTGAAAGAGGAACGTAGTTTGATTCTGATAGTTTTATATGTCATACTTTATATGTGTAAGTAAGTAAGAGACTCATGGTACCTTTATCTTTGTGCAGCCATGAAAATGGTTGCAAGGTTAATATGATGTATTAGTTTTCTGTGTTTCATTATTTTGTATTATCTACTTGAAAAAATAAAATACAATAAATAAATACAATACAATGCAATAAATACTATACAATGAATACACCCATACTTTAAAATACCTTGATTTTGAACAAGTACTTAATTTCATACGGGAAATATACATGCTTCGAAAATGACTCATCTTGACGTTCCGTGAGATGAAATTATCTTGGCGTTCCGAGAGTTAAGTATCATTCATCGTGGCTTTGCCTTATATAAACATAATTTAAGAAAAATAAATATATACAAGAAAATTAAGCGACAAGAAAAACTCACACAAAAGTAGGAGTAGACATGCACTTGGAAATATAGCCTTCAAACTGCTGTTTGAATGCAATTATTGTTTGCCGTTAATACCGTAATTTTGAGTTTCTAATACAACTTATAGGTAGGGAAACTATATACAGCGGGGAAAAAAGTATTTGGACAAGTTCAACAAAGAGAAAATCAGACTATCACACGTAAAACATGGACCATTTCGAAATCTCTTGCCTTTTATGATAATTTTGATACCTTAGATAGAATACTTAAGAAGTAACTACCACTCGATACACCTGGAAGGTAACAGGCAACGAAAGAGTGACGACTACGTACATCATCGCAAAGAACAGTATTTGGACAATCCAATACTACTCTCGAAATAAATGTTCTAGTTGTGTACAAGAGCAGTCTATGTAGTGTATTGAAGCAATCTACACGGTGTCAGGCAAGCCAAGCTTGTTGGAAAGTCATGCTTTACCGTTGGATACATCATAAAGCAACGTAAACAGAGCAATTATTGCGGAATAGAATCAGTTCTGGCCAACCAAGACAACTAACTGCCTGGAATGAAAATTACATTCTTAATTCTGTGAACAATACTCAAAGCATTAGTTCTAAAGATTTGGCTACTTCACTCCCCTAGAATATATAAGTTAATGTTAGTAATTCATTGAACAACCCAAAATTCTTTGAAACAATTGGGATTTAGAAGATGAGTAGTGGACCCCTGCTATGGTATAACGAAATCATTAATCATTCTGTTTTTTTTTTCACAAATTTACTCTCGGATTTGACAGCTCGCTAATTAAAAATTAAATTGAGCTTAACTCTTGCGTCTTACCCCTTTCTCCGGCCCGGAACCCAAATATCTATAACAGAATGCCACAGGGCATTTGCCTTTTTGTTGGATGAAAAAAACAATAATAATAGTGGGGTTGGCTTTGACGAGATACCTACAAGGCGCAAAGAAATTAATTTAGTTTAAGAAGAAGAAGAAAAGGAAAGAGTTACCTTTTTCTTCGCGACCCATTTACCAGACAATACAACTGGAGATAATGAAGTCATTGCCTAGAGGCCAACGCCAAGAAAAAAAAGAACAGATGCCTGAATTCATTTATCCAGCTTGGTTGCGGGAATTAGTATTGGATTTGTTTAAGTACTGAACAGTACAGTATTGTAACAAGGCGTGTGTATTATTTCGTGCGAATTAAGGAGACAATTTGTCGGTAAGTAACAGTTTTAGAATAATCATTCAATCACCGTGTTTAAGAAACATACT
>JAGDQP010005237.1:0-10598 GCA_022664845.1 Lepisma saccharinum
CCCCCCCCCCCCCCCATCAAATAATGGGAAATATAAATATTGTCTACCTCTTAAGCGTTCTTGAAATTTCAGGAAAGTCGGGATTTGGGTAAATTGGAGTATTGAAATTTGGGGAATATTCCGGATCACAAGTAGTGTTGCCTACGACACTTGCGATACTCGATTTTGATGCCCCGCTATTACAAAAGAAACTCACCTTCGTTGAAGGACGTCGCTCGCACTATGGTACTTCTATATTAGCTCTAAGACCTATGCACACAATTTATTCATTACGTGTTACGTTTCATCTACAAGACAATATTTGCATATCTCTTTCTGTATCCGCTGCTAAGTACTCTTGAAAAAGGCCCTCGAAGCTAATGATAACAAGAAGTCAAACAACTGTCACTGAAGCATGCGAGAATGTTGACAATCGGAAAACAGTCAAAACAATTTAAAAAATACACTTCCTTTCCTTTTTGTATGAGATAATGATTCATAGATTAATTAAAAAGTTACTTCCACGTGGTATTTTTAACTGTATTCTTTTTTACGTTTAACAAAGGTAAATTAGTATTTTTTATTTTTATTTTCTGGTAACAAGTACCGGAACAACGAAATGAACTGGTAGAAACTAATGAAACTTCACAATGAAACACTCAGATTAGGCTCTTATCAATCAATGTACAGTCCAATACAGTATATAATACAGGGTGTCCATGAAATAATGGTTGCGAACTTTTTTCGGGGAGATTATTAACATCAAAGCAAGTTTCTTTGAAGTTTCTTTGAAGAAATTCCGAAATCTGATTAGTTTAGGAGCTACAGGCGCTCAAAGTTATGGTCACATCGTCACAAATGACGTCATATATCGACAAATAATCGCGTAAGCAAACCACACTCGAAGTGGCGTGGCGCCGAATACATCTATTTAAGTTAGGTTTATGATTGACGAATAAACTTGGATGGAATTTCTATGGGTACCCTTTTAAACCTTTAAATTTCCTGACAATGAAACTCTAGAGTTTTTTCCTCAGCCACGCCAGTCAAATGCCAGTCAAATTTAACAAAAACATGTAAGGTAAGGTAAAGCTATCGCTTGTGCGATGCGCACGTGCCATGACCGGCGCATGAGGGATGTGGAGGTAGCGCCCCACTTATTCTCGACCTACTGATGTACTGAGGTGGGGTGGTCATTCCCACGCAAGACCACCTTTACCTCCCAAAGTGTCCAGGAATACCAAGGACTCAATTAGATAGGAGGCTGAGTGAACCTCAGAGCGCCAGGCATGGGAACACTGCGAGAAAGGTCACCAACGTCCTGGCCGGGATTTGAACCAGGGCCGCCCAATTCGTAATCAGACGCGCCACCGCTTGAGCCACGGTAATCTTAACAAATCACAATTGAAGCTATAGGGCTACTATAAAATTGAATTTGGCCTCGAGGGGAATTTTATGCATACCTACTGGGGAGTGCGAAGTTCTTGGGTATTTTTAGGAGGGGAATCCCCTTTATACTGAACTGCTTCGATCCCATTGTGATTTTCTATAAGCCCCACATGTTGCATCATTATTTGACGAGATATTACGTAATTTGTGACGATGGTGTCCCGAACTTCTAAACGACGCATATATTCACATTTCCTTAACTTTTCCTCTTTTTTCGGTTTGAGGTATTCGTCCTTGAATTTATGACTAATTTTTAAACACTGCAAATGTAACCATAGCCATGCAACAATTCTCATCAACCACATTGACACTCATCTTCAATCAACCCTCATTCACTCTTATGTTTTTCTTAGTCCTTGTTTCTCACTCATCCTCTATCATCAATTTGCCCTCTTCCTCACTCATAGAAAGAAAACCTCGGAGTGGCCGAGAGGTTAGTGTGCCCGCTTTTTGTGCGCATGATCACGGGTTCAATCCTGCCGGGGTCTATTGAACGGAGTACTTCGGAGTTCACTTTACCAAAAACTGTAGGCCCCGTCCTTAGAAGCTGTCCAGCTTGTTTAGGACATTAATAACAATTCACTCATAGAAAGAAATTGGAAGGAGGGGGGAATAAGAAATAAATAAAAGGAAATGAGAAAGAACGAATATTTCTCTCTCACTCTCTCTCTTTTCTTTCTAATTTCTTTTAAGAGGAACAAAAAACAAGATACTAATTGATGAAGAAAGAAGGAAAGAAATTAAATTATTTCAATTCATTCTAAATTCTTTCAACTTTCTTTCCGTTTTCGTTCTAATTTTCTGCTCGTCTTCTTCAAAATTCCTTTCCTTCTATCTGCTTCTTGAATTTTGAATGTTTATTTATGGTCTTTAGGGATCTCAAGTTGAGACCAGGATAGGGTGAGAGATAGGATGTTGGAAGGTAGTCGGCCAGGGCCTGGTTTATAGGTACCTTCTTGGCATTTCCCTGGTATGACTAGGGAGGAGGATGGACGGCCTCTTTCACGAGGCGAACGCCGGGATTGTCTGCTAAAATGTGACATAGACCGATATCTTCCCCATCTATTTTCCGTAAGTCCTCGCCGAAGGATGTTATGCCTCAGACAGCTTAGATCATAAATACTTTGTATCTCATAAAATATAAATTAAATTTTAGAAAGTACACAGCGGAAAAATGGCTGTGTTAATTTAACACAACAAAAGCTGTTGATTTTGGTGATTCTGCACAATGGCTGTGTTGTCAGTGATGATTCAGCACAGTGGTGTCATACTAGCACTATTACAGTGTTGACTAACCGAAGTCACACAACGAACGGTGTTGATTTAACACAAAAAAAGTAGTGGTGACCCTGAGACACCGAAAAATGTTGAATTAACACATCCATTTTTTGCAGTGTAAGATGCCGGTAATTGACCTTTAAAAAAAAATAACTGAACCAGATTATCTTAGTAACGAATTAGAAAGAGTAGCAGTTTCAGTACCAACTGAGAATGATTAGTAGTTTAAATATCAACTGCTAACTGATTAACCTGTTAACGTTCTAAAGTAGCTATAGTCAAAGTTTCGTAAGTTTGAGACCGAGATGGTGGGATCAAAGGGCATGAACTACGTTTTGAATACTGGATAAAGTTAAGGGGATGTTACGGCCATACTACGTTTATTCCCTCTGCTACCTAAAGGTCATGAAGAAGTATTTCTAGCAACGGTGTATCTGTTCTTCCTGTAGGTAGGCGTGGCTACTCATATTACAGAGATACGTTCTTTAGAAATTACGACTATCATGAGCTTCTAAAGGCGGAATCTACCCTTTCTGATAAAGTGGGCTCCGAACTATTCCATCCGTTGGATCACCAGGATATTTGAACCATGACCACGCGCACAGAGAGCAAACATTCGAACAACCGAGTAAGGGTCTTATATCATTAAATCAATTGCTGAGTTTATCGATTTAATGAATATTCAATCAGTGTCGTATATTTTACTTTCGCAGAGGATCAATCATTACTCATGTGCCCTCTTTGAATTTAAAAAAAAAATGCTTCGTAAAGTTGTCACACACACTTGGAAGTCCCGCTGATCCGCATGTCATGAAATCCATCACTTCGCCGCTTGCAGATTTTAGGCGTTTTGTTGTTTCCATGGCAGCTGAAAAGTTGAAAGTCCTCAAACATCGCTCACGTTTTTCGGTGTGCTTGCATGGACGGGCGAGCGAGCGAGTAACAGGCCCAACTGGCATAACGGTGCCCCATCCATTCCATTCCATCCGAGTGGGTCGGCCGAGAAGGAAGTGAATGCGAGAGAGCTTACCGATAGAACCTGTTGCTTCTGCTGACTCGAGTTGCAGAGGGCAATACTCCCAGAAATAACCTTTTTTCCCTTTGCTTGCATACAGTACATTACCTACAGCACTACACACGATACATTTACTCTGCTCACTACTGTAATCTTCCTATGGAACTCCTCTTGTCTCAGAGGCTAACTCTCTCGCTTTCAGCCCGTACCAGTGGTCTCGGATTTGATCCCAGTTTCGGTGTTGACATCATTATGTATAACAGTTCACAGCTATATTCAATCCACTACTGGATGAGGCCTCTCCCAGAGGGAGGAGTTGGTCTACTGCTCCCACGCTACGTCTGGTATTGGGAGAGGAGAGCCGAAGCTCTCAACTGTGATCGCTACTGTCTTTTATTCACAGAAGCTTCCCAATTGTCCTCACGATGCTGGGTCAACACCGAAATTTTGAGCCCCCTCCGGGAATCGAACCCGGGACCACTCGCACTGAAGTCGAGCGCGCTACGACTAGGCTACACAGGAGGCTCATCGTTATCTATACTTAAGTAAAGAAGTAATGGATTCTGGTCTTGAAAACCAGATAAAGCAGTGATGCGGGAGTCCTTGACCTGTCCACGCTACACCCTCACTGAACAAGACACCTGGCAGGCCAAGTAGTTTCCTTTCATCTTAATCACAGATCTTGCTTTTAGGAATCTCGCAGACTTATGATTCGCTGATTGAGAACTCTCTCAACAAATAG
This sequence comes from Lepisma saccharinum, assembly GCA_022664845.1. Classification (NCBI taxonomy): domain Eukaryota; kingdom Metazoa; phylum Arthropoda; class Insecta; order Zygentoma; family Lepismatidae; genus Lepisma; species Lepisma saccharinum. Next base: position 4,464 of record JAGDQP010005237.1, read on the forward strand.
GTTTAGAAGCATCCACATATCGCGAGTAACAAATGACGTAATATGTCGACAAATAATGGCGTAAACCTTGCCAGTTTAGCAAATTACAATCAATTTTTTACCCAAAGATTGCATTTGAAAGATGATTATGATTGAGGAGTGCGGAATGGAATCCCGCAAAAGCATTTCGTTGTTACAGAATTGCATGATTGAGGGGAGCACTTTAGAAGGAATTCCCTCAAAAACATTTGTGATTGAATTGGAAGATGAGCGGTAAACAACCACACGAACCTCTCGACAGGTGCACTTCTTTATCATAAATTTTGCTGAAATACATTTTTTGATACAATGTTGATAATGATTTGCTAAGTAAGCAGTCACTGCTTACGTCAGTATATGTGGAGATATCACGTTATTTGTGATGATACAACGTTACCTTTGGGCGCCTCAGCTCCGAAACTACCTTTTTTTTTTTTTTTTTTTTGATGATGAAAATAATGTGTCATTCTTGTATGTAAGGAATTAATTACAGAAATATTGCCATGCATTTTTGAAAGACTGTGTGTAATTGTATTCCTACCCCTCGAATTCGTATGAAGAGAATGTGTGATCTTGTAGGACTTCTACGAGTTTCCTTTAAAGCCAGTAGTTTGTAGATAAACTAACAGCGAAGTACACTGAAGTGTTTAGCGACTTATAGTTGGAGCTTCGGCTTTTGTTTACTTGAGCTCCGAACCACTGCCTTCACTCAACTGGATTTGAACCAAAGATAGTTTACACAAGGTTTTGCATCTTTAAGTAGAATAGTTGCAAGATAAGTTATTTTCGTTTTTCCAGATACAGTGTTTTGTGTTCAGGAACAAGAGGAATGAACAATTTGCTAAACGAACGAGGATATTGAAGATCGTGTTAGAATGTGCTTACGTGGAAATCTTTTGTTCGAGAAATAGCTGAGTTTTCATGTATTAGGTATTTTTTGTTGTTGTTGTTTTATAGTTCAGATAGATCAACTGCTATGAAAACCTCTTTGTTGTTGCACGGAGAAAGATGAATGATACAATGTCGGAGAAACGTGTACAGGAGCTTCCGGTGCATCTCGGGAGGGGTTTCTTCTGTAAGTTCTTGATGAGGAAGGTTATGATAGAAATAAAGTGAGAACAATCTCGCTTGATCAAGTGGGCTCTTTAAAAGGTCCTCATCCAAAATCCTTTCTTTTTTTTATACGTTGGAGGGAGGGAGACCGAGTGAAAGAAATATCGACTTCCTCCGTGCAGGAAAAGAAGACTCTCTGGGTGCTCTCAAGTAATGATGGCGATGGGAAGCAACTGAAGTAGGAGGTTATGAATTTATTAGAGAGAGATCTGGGAGGGGCATTCGCCCCAGCAAAGTGCACCATAGAACTTTCTGTCTTTCTTTCTTCTGTGCTGTTGTCGGTTAAGGAAAAAGCTGTGCCCGCGCGGTGTCATTGCTCCCGTGTGGTAGATCATCCCAATCTCAGGGAAGAAGCGAACTAGATTTGTGATTACGGTAAATGAGATGGGTGATCTGACTACCAGCCACGGTTATAGAATGACGATGAGAGAGAGAGACCTTTGCCCCCTCCCCCCTCTTTTCCTGACACACACACGGAGGAGAGAGAAACGACATTCTGTATATGGGCTGTAATGGCTTTGTCGAAAAATCACTGTCAGGTTACGAATCGAAACACCTAGTTCGAGCCTTAGCAAGGGTTGTTGACCTGAATACTCCTGCTACTTTCGAGAAATCATGATGTATGGATCTAGAGATTTTGGAAAAGACTTCAACTGAGCCCTCGTGCTCGAGTTGTTACGGTCGCAAACCGCAAATCGGTATTGGGGAGGCACGCAGATTCTAGTTCTACTTGCGGCCATCCTGAGCAGTGTGCAATTAAAGGGGAATGAGGGGAAACCGGGTCTCCTTCCCTGTGCGTCTGCATGTGGACGTATGTTTATGTATAATATTAGATTCACAATGTTATTTTCTTATCCAAAACATTTCATCCAACCTGTAAATATTCCTTAATTCACACACTGATCCGGAGTGAGACTTTTCAATCCGTTTCACGAATGCGGAGATGGTATCTAAAATAAGACTCATTCATCTGCTTGAAAGAATGATCGCTGAGTGACGTAATTTCATAGACGTGTGACTGACTCATGCGAAAGATGCTTGTTCAACATACACAATGTAAATCAAGAAAAATAATTAGGTTTCTGCAAAGAAAGGAACGATTTTTGTACTTTGTAGAACAATGAACAATTGGTGAAGCTAAGAGATTTTGTGTGTTATAGTTTTCAGAGGTATCTCCGACTCTTAAGGTGTTTTGAAATGTGGACTTGGATTGGAATTAAGCAATCAGCGAGGTCCATAACAAGGAAGTGCTGGAGAGAACGGTATGAAGAGCAGTATTTTGGGTAATGGACTATTAAAGCTTTTACGATACTTCCGTATCGTTACCATGGCGACAGCAAAGAACTTGTCCATATGACTTAAAACTACACTGACACTAAGATGGCAAATGAATAATGAAATCATGCCGTTGAAAATTCCTTATAACGTCAGTCAGGATGGTTTACTGCTGGGATCGATCCCAGGCTCTTCCGAATGTGTAGTCAGCGTTCTACCCAGCTGCGGTAGCTAAGTCAGAATAGAACAAGTCAGTTTACATACGAGGAAATACGTATTACAGTTGCTGCTTGTGTAATATTCATTGTGGGTAATCACCTTCTGAATGTCTTACCACCTGCATTATTGACAGACTGTCTCCATCCTTTTAATCTGAAAATCATCAAGCATGCTCCTATCTCCGTTTCTTCACTTCGACCAGTCAGCACAAATATGGTTCGGGCCACTGAAGGATGTATGCATATTATAAACTGTTGGATCCATTTTATATTCATAGTGTTACATAGAATTTTACCTCCTCCTCTTCAATAAGCAATAATTCAGATACTCCGCAGGCTTCACCTGTCATGGAATACCATTCATAAACTGCATAGAACTCATCAGATGAACACGAATCTTCATCACCCTAAGCCGATTTGAAATTAGCTTCGTCAGCGTTGATGGTGGATTGTGTCATGCCAAAACATCTTGCAGACAATGCAAACAACGTCGTACTTGGATTATTATACACACAGTTCTACCCACTTATACACTCTGTCATATTGTTCATCCTATTGTGGAATTCGCAACCATTTGTAATGGTTCTCTGCTTGTATTTGTGTGTGTGAGTGTGTTCAACAATGGTTGAGCCGTGAGTGAGGCATTAGGCGTGGCATTTTACCACCCCGACTATTAAAAAAAAGGGAAAAAAGTGCAAAAGAGAGGTGAAGAGGTTGAGAATGCCATCCAGAGAGGTCAATTACATTAACTTTGCTCCACCCAAATCCATTTTGATGTTAAATCATTATTTCACGTACGGTAAATGTCTCCCCCGCCCCTCCCTCTCTCCCTTACCTGTTTTCTTTATTCAGAGAGAAAGTTTCTATTACTGCTTAGTGGTAATGTCAACGGATGATGTGGGTGTCAATTGGCATTCAGGTGAAACAGATGCAAATACTCGATCCGCATGGTCTCTAATGGAAATTTAATGTTGGCGTTTCTCATTCGATTCCTTAATTTTTGGCGGGCTGCAAACAGTCTCTTAATGTCACTTTGTCGGTCTGTCAGTAACGTAGGCTAGCGCCTGAACCAGAACAGGTAGAGAGGAATTGTCTTATAATCATGACTTCTAGTATTTTTGAATTGAATTGAATCTATTTATGACGTTTATACCGGGATATATTGCGGAAAGGAGTTGCCATGGGTCTAACTTAAAGATACATTTGTCTCGTGCGTCTGAGGAAAAACCCTGAAAATACCTCAGTCCGGATTTTCGGCCGCTGGTATCCAACCCAGGACCCCCCCCCCCCCCGAATGAGAAGCCAACGCTCTACCACTGATCGGTCTTTCAGTTTTGTTTATCTATATTTTGACGCCAATTGCAGCGTTATAGTTTCCTTGTTGTTAGTAAAATAAAACTATCCTTTCCGAAGTAAATTAAAAATATTTTTATTTACAAACGACCAGCAAAGAATATGAAAGATATTCTGAGTTACTTAATGATATTATTTGTTATGAATTATCTGGCTGTGCGGATATATATTTTGTTTGAACACTGACGAACGTCTTTCAGATTATGAGTATGTGATGCGAAAAACTGGACACATTTACTGTAAAATGCGTTTCGTTATAAGTAGGGTTTACAATAAGAAATATAGTATATAACTCAAATATTCAGTATATTGTTACCAAATAAACAGTATTTGCCTAAAGGCCTTAAAATTAATTAAAATTCAGTATTTTGCGGTTGGGGTCGGCTCTATGTAGATGTACACTACACTTTAGATAGCGAAAGGAAACCGGAAAGTATGGCTGACTAGGACTATGACGCGTACGATATTTTATCTATAATAAAACCGGAGTTCTGTTATCGTCTTCTGTGCCTCATTCCGGCAATAATAAATTGCTGAAGTCTTGAGGAAGATGGAAATTCTTATTTAAAAACCACCTGCTCAGAGAGGAAATGGCCTTTGAGATTGTGCCCTTTCGTGGTTCTTCCATCCAGATGCACTCTTACACGGAGAACAAAGGATGTCTTCTAATGGAAAGGTGCTTGCATGTTAAAGATCGTCTTCGTACGTTGTAAAAGGAGAATAAGCACTTTGTTTGCATGTGTTCCGACCAGTTAAAAGCTTAAAGAAAACATCCGCTCGACTCTTTCTCTTTTTGCTTTTTAACTCTTTTTACATTCAATCATGTGTAGTTAAATATGTCCTTTGTATTGGTTTTGTAGTACGAGTTGTTACTAGCGTTGTAGTGAAGTTGTCGCCTCTAATATGCAACTCTTTGACTCACAAAGGCTATTTATTACTTTAGCGAAGGCAATAACTAAACGCTTGTCACTATAGCTGGTCTGTTATCAGTACACGAATGACTGATCCATCGCTTTGAATGTATATAATTTTGGGCTGTACAGGAAGCTTTCGTCTAAGCCTGTTACGTCAAGAATGACGTCCCGTGGCGAGCACTTTTCCAAGGACAGGGATGAGTGAGGTAGCGGACAGGGCCTTACTTGAGGTGAAGCTGAGATAATCCCTGGGAAACCTCTATCAGTATAGTCGAGGCTTTTGTGCTTGCCCATTGCTAGTCCGTTAACCGCGACGTTAATCCCGTGCGCACCCATTGCACAATTTTGGAGTTAGTATTTTTAGATAGCGCAGGTTTGAAGTCTGCGCCTCATTTATGCTGTAAATAATATCGGAAATATCAAGCTCTAAAGTTCATTGTCCCAATCTTCTGAAGCTTATAGCGCTGAAACGAAATATTTACTGGTGCTATCACGGTACTCTTTGAACAAGCCATCGCACCTATCATGGCCTTTCCAAATCTCTGTATACGTATTTACTTTGTGCTTATACTCAGCATTCTTATTTCGTTGACCACCGTTATTTCGTTACAAATTTTGTTGACCACCCCCACACCTCGCATAACACGCAAGAATTCTATACAGAATAATTGCTTAAGTATTTTCTTTTTCTAAAACAAGCGACAATGCTGTTTTGTTATGATATACAGATGAAGAACTTACTTTTGTTTACTTGGCAGGGCAACAGCTTAGCAGCAGCCAATGGCGGTAGTGTTGTCTTCTGCTACTTGTGTTGCTACTCCGTGATTGGAGCAAGCTGATGTCGTCGCAAGTTGTATTCCATTGTGGTTGGTAAACCGGTGGGAAAGATGTCATTGGGGAGACAAGACGTCGTCGTTGCGAATGACAATATTAGAAGGGATCTTCGAGAAGTAGGTGTTCGTGATGAAAACTGGCTTGATCTTTTCCAACGGTAGAATCCAATGGCGAACGTTTGTTACTGCAGCGATGAACCTGCGAGCCATAGAGTTACTTTATTATTATTATCGAAGAATTGCAGACACAATGTTCATCCAAAAAAAAATGGAGGCAGCTGAGCTGCATCCACTTTTCTTGGCTTAGCTTACATTCAGTCAGTTTTCGGTTGAACGTTATACTTTCTGTAAAATTTCGAAATGCGTGTATATATATATATATATATATATATATATATATATATATATATA
>JAGDQP010005237.1:10698-41661 GCA_022664845.1 Lepisma saccharinum
AAGTTAATCGTTAACATGTTGATTTACTACGAGAAAAAAAAAGATGCGTTTTCTACAGTGTAAAGATTCATACCCAACTTAATTCCTCTTTAGGCCATTTTAATCCTTGTCGTCCTCGGTCCACCAGTGAACTGTTTACTGTTCACAGTGTAAAAGCAATATAAACACTCAAAATCGCGGGGCGTTCAGTTACAAGCAAATAACGTTACTCCTGTTATTGGATTATAGAAGATCCAATCAAGGCTTAAACTTCATCCACGTAAACTCAAAATTGCCAGTTTAACTTACACTTCGATCGGAAAATGACCGAATTTTAAACGTAAAATAAGTTGAACCTTCACCGACAAAACACTTTGGCCAGTTTCAACCTATTTTCAGTTAACGTTAAGCTATTACAAAGAAAATATTAAATTTTAAATTGAATTAAGGTTACCAATCTTTCTACTAAAGGGCTTACACTATATCCAATTATCCACATTTAAGAGTAAATACAACAAAACGCTAATTTCTGACTTTTATTTCTCCATAAAGCGGAGTAGCTTTCGTCCATTTTGTGTTTCCACTTTTTACAGTGTAGAAGAATGTCAAAGAATTCAAAGCTACAGTCTATCACCGTCCATGTTATCAATATTTGTAGCGGTGGAAAGGCATCGTTAGCTGTATATCAACACTCAGAAGTTATGAATGAAATAAGTTGATAAGGTCATTGGCCAGCCAAAGTAATCAAAGGCTAAAGGATGAATATCCCTCCCACGTTAGTAAATGTTTTATCCTGTAATTCGTTTGTTTTTCTTTTATAATCTGAATCTAATCTTATCTAATGGGAAGTTCTAGTAATCTGCCGATGAACTTCGTGCTTTATAACCTTTTATCATTTTCGAAGAAATTACATGTGTGCGTATGTGTGTCTATATTTTGTGTTCTCCTGTTAAATGCTAAGCTCTAAAAACAAAATACATTTCTTTCAAATATTAAGAGCAACTTTAGCACATCTCAATTAAGTGATCACTTCTTTTTACTAATTTTAAACTTCTTTTTTTTAAAACATCTTTTACACTTTCATTAAGGCTGAATCCAAGTAGGTTATCCGTTTTTTTTTTTGTTTTTTTTTTTCATTTTCTGCGGCAGGGCTAACTAGGTTCACTGTATGTATACATATTTTTATATTCAAATATGTACTGATACAGCATGAAATATGACCAGTATATTTTAAAAACATTTTCGTTATTTCCGAAACAGTGTATTTTATGAAAAATGATTGAAATATATATACCGTTCCGGTGGTCTAGTGGTTAGTGTTGCTGACTACGGATTGGATTGAAGGGTTCCGGGTTCGATTCCCGGTTCCTCCAAGGATATTTGTCCAAGGCGTGTGGGTCTGGAACGGTGCCCATCCAGCATCGTGATGCAATTGGGGAGCTGATAGGAATAAAAGACAGTGACGATCACAGTGAGAACCCGTCTGGTCAACGTGGGAGCAGTAGACCAAATCCTCCCTTCGGGGAGAGGCCTCATCCACTAGTGGATCGAATATGGCTGTGATTTATTATATATAATATTTTCTTTAGTATACTGGCAAGAAATAAATGCTTCCATTAATGTTATATTTTTAAAAAAGTTCAATGTACAATATGTTTTCCAGTACTGCATCAAACTTTTTGCTTCAATGTGCTTGGATATAAAAATAAGTGCCACATAATGACATTTTTCATAAACCCATATTTTACATTTATCCATTTTGAAGTTTATCAACACGGAATCACAAAGTTTATCCACCCCACAAAGCTAATGGTATCTGAGACAGTCTTTCTCAACATGTGTCTGCAAAAAAAAATTGTCGCTTGCCATACTACTTGCAGTGAGATGAATGCACACAAATATTTCATCGTATTTTTCTTCATCTTAGTAAATTGATAGCTTTTTTTCTCTTCATAGTATTCCAAAATTCATAGGAGAAACGTTGCGTGATATTCAAATGACAATTATATACATATATTTAAAAAAAAATGTGATCCTACATAAACTTATGGCTATACAGTCATTTTTTTGTACATGTAGCATTCTTGTAACCATAGCAACATAGAGGAATGACGTAGGACTCGAACAACCTATTGTTACGGTAGCGTATGCAAATAGGAAACACGTACGCACTGCCAGAAGAAGAACCAGGAGATGCGAAAAACACAAATACCGAAGAACACAACTATACACGTAAGAGAGGACGCGGGCGGGAGAAGTTAGGTAAAGAAATTGAAAGTTTCCGAAGCGGAAAGTTATTTCACGCTTGCTTCAACACAGAATGTTTGTTCGTTAAGCGGGTTTTAATTACTGTTCAATAGCACTAAAGGAAGAGATGAGCATAAGGTACAAATACATGAGGAGAAACACTTAGCCTTTTTGTACCACATATCATGCACTTCGACTTAAATGACATGTTCTTCTACAATAGATCTTTTTCAGTTCTTCCAATGGAAAGATTCACCTTTAAAGTAAATATTGGAAGATCTATGAAGATGTGTATACGTGGCAGAAGGATAAGCGTACAGAAAACGAAATTAATGGTGATTGGAACAAAGGATACTACAGGATGCGTCAGAAGTAAACGGCCTTTCTCAGTAGCTTACATAATTTATTAAATGCAATAATATAATTGGCTGAATATGATAATTATAGTTGGGATAAATATAAATCATTATCGCCTGAACAAAATTTTTTGATTACTGATATCTTCTCAACTCGTTTTTTTTAAAAAAACGTTTCTGTCGCACCCTGTATATCAAACATAATTTGAACAGAAGTAGAAAGTTATATTTAGCTGCAATCAGTTGAGATGCATTATACAAACAGAAAGCTCCTTTGACTGGTTAATGCTCTTGCTTTGGCTGCGAGAGGTCTTTGGTTCGATCCCTAGTATGGTTCTCAATTTTGACAAAGTATTACATGAACGCGAGAGGCAGACCAAGGGGAGCAACTTTTTTGAAGGGCACATGGGGCGTTGAGTCATCGTGGTAAAAGTGGTATTTGAAGTGTGGAAAAGGAATAAAGACAAATTTAATTGAATTGTGGTCTTTAGGCATTCTTGGCTTCTTGCCGTGGTAGGACAGGGGAAAAGCATTTGGAAATTAAGTCAGTCAGTAGCTGTATTGAAGAAGAAACTTCGGACAGAAGCAATACAAAAGACTAAATTTGTCTCAAAGGACCTGTGTGTGACTTTTGAACACTTTTACACAACGCTTAGTGATGGTGCAAATGAGATTTATCTCTAAAGATTATTTCGGGTGAATTATTGTTAAAATAATTGTTATTAATAAAACAGTGCTATCACAGTTGGAAATAGTAAATGCGGTGGAAACTACTACTCAATATTACCAGCCCCAGACTCCCCAGGAAATAAAATCTTGGTATGATAGTAAAACCGCCTACCCAGTGGTCTACAGTGCGATGCGAACTTTCGACATTTTGTGTAATTCATGACCTTAGATGCTAAAACAAGAGAAAACAACATTGCAGCACTGTTGAGATCACGCGCAGCTTTGTTTTCATTTTGTTGCAAACAAGAGTGGGGGACTGGGGAGGAGACATGTAGGAGAACAGAAACCTTGAAATGTGTGGGGAGCGCGATATGTGTGCAGAAGGAGGGGAAAGGAGGGCGTCGCAAGAAGAGAAGGAAATAGATCCGAATGATGAGTCCGACACGATGTTCATTTCTTTCTCTCTCTTTACTCGTCTCTCGTGAGCTCAGATAGACATGTGTTTAGTTAGATGAGTATGTTTGCAAACACACGCCACACATGTTAGTTACTTAACACTGGTAAGCAGATAAAACAACTCAAGATGCTCTTTTAAGTGGTTGTTTTACCAAATTACACAAATGCAACGTCTAATTAGCGGTGTAGTCGGGAAGGAAGTAATGTCTGTTATTTACAATTTACTTTGGCGGCTTTTAAAAAAGAACATATTTGAATATACAGTAAGAGAAATACCAGTCTGTATTGTATTACTTTAATAAAATGTTTTCGCATGGACATTTTGTTAACAAATGAAAATTAAAAGTTCTATGCATCCCACCCAAGGACTTCACTTCCTCTGCGAAATTAAAGATCTTTTTTGTTGTAAAATTAGTATCATTTTAGCCAAAATTATTTGCATTTTACGTTAAATTTCACACCCAGACAGACCTCACACCTCTCCCGTGAAAGCGCTGGTTCAGATATGTGCCTGCCCACACACTCAAGGATCAGATTTCATTGTGAATGGTTATAAATTATCATTCCACCACACTAGCTCATATTGACAAACATTTTTGTGCGTGCACATGTTGACTGTGTTTATCTACTTGTTGAAAACGCTTATGAATATTTTGGATGTTCATGCACAAAATTCTCTGTTGATAAACATTGAAGTAACCAAATGTTGATAAACTCAAGTTTATGAAAGGGGACATCCTACATGCTGCTAAAACATATATATCAAGCACATTGAAATGAATTGTGAATTTGAATTTATTTGTGACCTTTAGGTATCTACGACTCAGACCGGGAACGGACACGGGAAGCAATCAGCTAGGGACAGAGTTGAAAGTGCCGTCCCGGCATTTGCCATGTGTGAGTGAGGAAAACCATGAAAAAATCTCAGCCAGGATTGTTGCCTGCTGATATCGAACCTAAAATCTCTCTAGTACGAAGCCAACACTTCAAACAGCTCGAGAAAGCACATTGAAGTTATAGCGTATATGTAATGTAGTGTATAGAATGTAGAGGTCACAAATATAATAAAAAATCAACTTCTTGTAAGATATTACCCACAGCACACAGTCCTCCCCCATCACCACCACTAAATGTATTAGAAATGCTTAAAACAAGATTTTTCCAGAATATATAAGGAAGGTTTTGAAGTATGTAGCAAATATGAGGAATATGCTTCACAAACATTCTTCAAAAGGTTTAAGAATATATTTTGGGTATGTGATGAACTTGTGATTCAGAAAATAGTTTCGTAATATTCTTAAAAGTATTTCCTTTATGAATAAGGGGTTGATTTTTTAGATATTGGATTAAAATATTTTAAAGGAGTGATAATACATTTGTAAAATAACATCTTAACTTATAAAAATAATTTACAAGGATAAAGTTGAATACGAATATAAATGAACATACAATGAATAATAATTTTAGCAAATATCAATTTGATATTTTGAGACAGAGTATACCAATGAGTTGTCTTTTGAAGAGATACTTTTGGTGTTTAAACTTATTGTAGAACATTGTGCCAACACGTAAGGGATACATAACAGTTTAGTGGTACGATTTTTACAAAATGAAGATTTTTAAGGCTTGATATTTGTTGCTGGAACATCTTTTCATATTCCATTTAAAATATAATCCTTTGCCTAATTTTATAGCACAAAGCTATTTTCTCACCCTTTATCTCCCTTAAGTAATTTCATTTTTTAAAGAAGTTTTCCAAACTGTACCAATGTGCTCCATGCAGAGGAAGATGAGCACATCTGGAGCAGATTAGAAAAGGTTATATTAAATCTTACCCTGTTAATTAACATATGAATATTATTCCTTCACAAGTGTACATAATGAAAGCATTTGTTCACGTTCTTTGCTGAACAATTTCTAAATATTTTTTAAAAAAAATACTAATTTAAAAAAGAATGAAATGTTACTAATAATATAAAAATCTACTACCACTCTACAACATATAATACTATCAGTTTATTATATGGGCTACCTACAAACAAACAAACATACTTCACAGTTACAAAATATGAATTATTTTTGGTAATAAAAATGAAGATAAATAATCCTAAAATGTTTATGCTTTCAAAATTAGTCATTTCCATATCCTTAGACAATCCGAAGCATATTAAACGCAAGAAACAAATGTTTTAAGAGCTATTATGCTTTTTATGGTTTTAGGTTCTCTGTTAGTAACACGCGGGCTTAGACAAAATGTCGGTTAACCTGGAAATTCAAATAAAAAAATAATTCCATTTTTATTAAGAAATTAATTACCTTTGAAACAACCTTTTGAATTTCTTAAATTAAATAATAATAATACACGGAACAAAAGAATCGTACTGAGTACGGGCAGATTAAACAACGGGAAAATGGGCTAATTCGTACGTACCAGTGTGTCCCAAGCGGCCATTTTAAGGAAGAAAACAGCTTCCTGATGAATGAGATAATTTGGTTACGCTGCCTATAAACAAATTTGTACTCAAAGAAATACGTGTTCATGGACAGCAGACATTTTATACTGATAGCTCAGTAAACATATTCTACAAAAGCTTACGAGTTTAAAAGTAAAAATCTTACTTTTGTCTTCGATAATTCTTTGAAATACACAAACACAGCAAAAAATAGTTGCTTCCCCGTCATGTACTTCCAACATGTTAATGGTCAGTGTTGCTCACCACATAAGGCCTTTCCGAATTGACACTTTATGCTCCGTTACGTATCTTTGCTCCGTCGAATGAACCGTCGATATGTATCCGAATTTCCTTTCAACGGAGCAACGGAGAACCAGATGGTCACTTGACCCTCCGTTCAGTGTGCTGCTGCCATACTCCTTTTTTTAAGGAGCTGGATAATGCGTACAGCGTCAATGTGTTAATAGTGTTACTTCCCACCAGACTTGAGATTGAGAACAAAATGAACTCAGTGCTAATTTATTTGAATTTATTATTTTTTCGTGTAAAAGAAGAATTCGACATCAAAAAAGTTGATTGATAGAAATTACTGTTCCGAAGTTTTTGAACATCAGTTAAATACCATTGACAATTGTAACAGCACTGTATATATAATTTCCAACCTGGTTTCTTGTAATCTATACAGACAAATATATGTGAATAGCTTACATCTTCATTTAATCCATAGTTTTTAATATATCTCGTGTAAAATTTCCGCAAATCAATTTGCAACCTTGTACATAACGTATAAACGTTCATCATAATTGTTACGAATGTATCTCTTTTGCTGTAACCTTAACCACTATTTGCAAGCAGAAAGTGATACATAAATATTAATTCTTTATATTAGCTACTTCCGTTATATGGTTTTAAATGTAGTTCCAATGTTGTTATTTCCTATATTTCGGATGCGTACAGTGCAGAATGTGATGGAAAATAAACGAGTTGACAAGTACAAGAACATATCGTTAAAGGACGTATGTCTGTGTTTGCACTCACATCACTCCTTGATTTAGAATCAAATTCTGCATTATAAGCATTCAGAATAATGGACAAATCAAGATTCGAAGTACATTTATCGCCCTATAACAGAAGTAGCTAATGTAAAGAATTAAATATCTTTGGCTACAGAAGCATTAAAATGAGTAACAAAGTGCATTCTGCGCTTTGAAAAAGTTGTACATTGATTCTATAGGTATTTAGTGAGGGAAATATGTCAAAATGATTTTCTACCGCAAAATTAACGTCATTGATATTGCACTGCAAGGGTGATTGGGTAGTAAAAGTACTTTATGAGGTGCATCTCCTAACTCTTTTTGTATTTGTATCTTTCAAAACATCCAGAATACCGTAGCTCGCAGAGTTATTAGCAACATTCGAATAACATTCTATCTTTATATAATATTATTCAATATATGTCGAATTCCTACAAGTAGGGGGAGTTCAATTAGATCTACGTCTGTCTTCAAACTATCTTTATTTTTTATGTTTGATCCTTGCTCCTTCACTTCACCTTCTGCTTATTGCCTACTTGCATTACGCGCGGATAGTATTCAATTGTTTTCAGATTCGAGTGACATCTGTAGTTAAACTATGAAACATTGATTTAATTCGGATAAGTGCGCATAACTTAACGGAACGGAGGGCCATTGAATTCGGAAAGGGCTATAGTTCTTATAATTTATATTTTCCATTAGCAACCAACTAACGGCAGTGTGCCAATGTGTCACCTCTCCCTTACTACTAATTTTTGCAGTAAATACTGACGTGTATGTATTCTCTTTGTTTCGCTTTTGTACACAGCCTTGCAACAGCACTCGTCAATGTGCACGCGCAAAAATATTTATGAAGTATTTATAATATGGAGACTCTAAACTTGCATTCTTTACCTCGGACAATAAATTTTTATACATATTGCGGACATGACTCTAAAACTGGCAGGACCTTTTCACTTGATTCTCTATTTAAAGAACTCACATAAGTTTCACCGTATGAGCTTCAGTGCGTTGTCATTGGGACCGTCCTTGCTTTGATTTTCATCTAATTCGCTAAGCACATTTATAAAATAGATTTTCTTGTTCGATTCGTACATGTAATTACGTCACGGTGATATGTAATTAGATCTTGATCAATTTATTAACTTCTGACATAACAAAATCACTCCACAAAGTTTTGACCCCTGCTTTGATGACATTCATTGATCTTCATGTTGTTGCCCAAAAGTACGATTACATCAAATTTTGGCGTTTTTATAGCTAGTTTAATACGGTATTAAAGATATTCAGATGCAATTTTGCGCCATTTAAATACATAACAAACACATTCTTATTCTTGTTTCATATTATTCTGACGTCATATGAAATGGAGTAGCAAAGCTGTGACGTTACTCCCGTTATATTAAAAGATTGGCCGCACGGCATCTGTCTAACTTGTGACGTCATACTTAAATACTTCATTGCATTTAAAATGGAATTAGATCAGGAATGCTGTTTCACGAAAGTTCTTTGCAGCTTTTCAGTCTTCAGTGTGCATTTCCAGAGGACTTTCTCAAGAGTGTTAACTTCCCGCCAACATCTTTGTGTTGCCTACCTTTGGGTGTCAAAAGTCCACTAACAATTGAATATTATCTTGTATAATCATATTCCTTGTGTGGTAGAAAAGTGACTGAATTAGAACAGGAATTTGTGGCGGGAGGTTAGCGCTCTTGAGACAGTCCTCCGGAAAATGCAGACTGAAGAGTGAAAAGTTGCACACTACTTTAGTAGTGAAACCTAAAACACTGCAACAGTGAGAAATAAGAAAGTTGCTTAACTTTCTCGAGATTAGCAACATCAAAAGTATGCAAACTCTTACACCCGCATAATGCAGACCATTTTCATCGGTGCGAAAGTGAACATAGAAGATCTGAGGAAAAGAAAACGTGATGTTAGTATCCTATCACTGTACCTACATATAGCGACCATTGCCCTGTCTCTCCCCCGTTCGTTAAGTACCTCATCTGTACAAAAGAGGGCGAGGGAACTCATGAGAATGCTAAGTGAAACCCAAGCTGTTGCCACTTTGTAACTGTATTCAACAGAGTTGCTGCTGAATGGTAATTTAAGCATTCCGGTACATGACACAACAACAACAATCATTTTCTTTTAATATGTTACAATCCAGTTAGTTTACTCTGCTACTAGTTTTTTCTTGTATTTATCTTTAACACAGATCAAAAGCTGGTTTCCGACGTTCAATCCTCTCTGCTGATACCCAGTTGGGTAATGTTCGTAGTGACATACACATTTTGTATTCGCTCTTGGGTGCTAGAACAATCATTGAAGGCAACGCAATACTTCCTGTTCTCACAAGTTTTTATTCATTTATTATTTTTTAGAAAAAAGAACGAAATGGTTTCTCCCATTTACAAGTCTAACACATACGGAGTTTGCTCTTACTTTGGATGCAACACAGATTTTAATTACATTAGAAATCCCATTTGTTGCAATTCTTTACAATTTATTGGAGAGAACCGTTACTGTGTTTGTTATTCTAATATATACTGTGTAATAAAGAGGCCAAAAGTATGAATGTATAAAAAATATGCGAGATCCGGTCTACATCTGAATTCTCATCTCTCCATCTGAATTCCTATTAAAGATTCTAGATTTCGAGTTTGGCTCCAGCTGCTAACCCACATAGCAAAATGACGTCCCAGGGATATCTGACGGATCTCCTGGCAGGATATCGGGACGTCTGTAGGACGTCCTGTTTACGTCCCGTTTACATCCATGGGACGTATAGTTGTAATTAATCCTTCGTATAACCATACGAAGGCATATCCTTCGTATAGTTATAATTAATTAAATAATAATAACAGTAAGGTCGATTTAATTTATAGAAATTCCAGGTAGGTAATCCCGCACGGCTTTCTGGGGGACATCCAGGGGACATGCATACGGGATGAACTGTTTGTATTGCCCACAGAGTTATCACACGGACGTCCTTAGGACATCGCTATGGGAGCAGGACCATTCTGACGGCAATGGGATCTAAATGGGACGTCCCAGGGACATACTCTGCTATGTGGGAAGTTTCGAATTTTTGGTGGTAATCCTGACTTTTTAAGTTTTGGACCTCCCAAATTTTAGATTATCGATTTTGGAGTTTGGATTCCAAATTTCGGATGTCTGGCCTGGGTTCTCAAGTTGGTTCACATAAACCTCGGATGTGGATCCGGTTCTCAAAATGAAGTGACGATCCGGAAAAGAACATCAATTTATAACTAACTAGTGACAGCCTACAAATGGATACGAAGAAATTAAATTATTTGATATTACCGGTATCAGATATTTGAGTATATATTTCAGAAAAATAATTTACACTCTGACATAGACCTATCTACATCAGATAGTGAAACTGATAAGAAGACACATGCCCGGATACATCACCTACTGCTAATTATAAATCTTGCAGTTGAGAAACATCCCAGCCCCTGTCCATAGCTACAATGATTCATGCGAGCTAAATTGTCTGGCTAGCGTTTGTCAGAAATGAAGAACGGAGTGCTGGGCTGGTGCAGTCAGCTCGCTGTCTTGATTGCGTGATTTCTGGACATTTCGTGCCAGACCGTACCACTGGGCGAATGTTAGGTCATGATAGTGCATCCACCCTCTCAGAAGGTATTAAAAATTGGATCTTTCTTTTTTTTATTTTAAGTAAGAGGAAGGGACTGCCATGCATTTGAGTTCTTTCGCCTTATCACTAAATTAGTTTTTTCTGTTACTCGAACGAAGTGGAGGGCAGCAGATGATTTGAAAGTAGCTTTTAATTTGAATGACTGCAGGGAAGCCACGAAAACAAAAAAACGTGAATTTCTTTTCTCCTTCAAGATCCATCCATTGCTGAATCATCCTGTCTGCTTACTCATCTGTGGTGAGATGAGGATCGGTAATTTGACCTCTAAAAACAAAAGCGCACTTCCATCACGCGAGTTTCGTGAATTGTTTTCAGCACAACTCATTTTTACTAAAACAGCGACAGCGCCAGAGCAAGAAATGAAAGAGCTTAGCTTGAAAAGTGCTGATAGAGCTGATTTCGTGATAGCAACATTGATCTCTAATTTATCATTCTGGAGTGCTCGATTGCACTACAAAACAAGGTAGTATCTGAAGTCAGACACAAGCATGAACATTTAACCTTGGTTGTTCAGTTCTACTTTAGTACAAAATTGACCAAACTTTTAGTTTTAGCTCTACAGTAAGCCAGGTGTCAGCGGCAATTGGTAGGCGAAAATTGGACCGACGGCCAGAAAGAAGTCGGATTTCGAAAAATTCTGACAAGGAGTCGACATCGGCGAGCGGGGGCTGGGCGGGGTTTCGCACCTATGCCGGTAAGTTGAGACGGCGGCCCGGATAATGGCCAGACGACCAATGCCACTTATGGGTCGACACCGATCTTTCCCGACTACTAGTCGGGATCGGCATTTGGCTTCCTGAGTCACTTTTTTAGCCTGTTGTTGCTGTGTGGTCCGTTTTTTTTTTATTTACATCTTAATTCTTGCAAATAATGTTAATATTATTTACAGGATGTGCTATTATAAGGACTGTACAGTATGTGTATAACTAAAGAATTAAGACGTGTGGTTTAATTAAAAGTTGTTTTTAATTGCTTTCGTTGTGCCCGCGTGAAACGATCCAAAACCAAAGACAAAAATGTTAATGGAAGGATGCATCCAGACAAAACAGACGGGCTTTGTCACCCAATGCAAAATATTCTCCTTGATTCTATGACCAAAAATGTGTCGCTGCAGTGAAGTGCACCCCGTGTGCACCGCTCCCTAAGAATGTATGTTTTGTGATTTTGTGCGTGACTTGGTCGCGCGACCAAATCGCCCATTGTACTGTGGGGGCTTAGGCAACTATGTCTCAGGCCAGAGAAGAGGATGTGGGAAGAAGGGCGGTCAGGGCTGTTTCGAATTTCTATCCCAGCATTAGCCTGGTGTTAAGTGAGGAAAAACTCAGTCAGTATTAGCGCGGTACTAATTGAGCTACGGCTGATTGGTGGTAATCACAGAAGTCACTACGTCTTAATGACAATGCTCAATGTTAGTGCGTGTGGAATTCTATGTAAGAAGAAACTCATTTTCGTAGTGATAATTAGTCAAAGTTGAACGAATTAAAATCTCCGAAATAATAATAACAGTAACAAAATCACTTTTCGCCCATGTTCAGTCCTTGAGCACTTTTTTGGCTGAGTCCTGATCCACCCGGACGACAACAGCGTTATTTGGGTTGTATAGATTTCGGGGGAAAATTGGGAATTCCCATTAGAAATTCAGTAAAGAGTGTTAACCGTATTCGGGATCTTTGTTATTCATATGAAGAGGGTGTTCCTTGCCCGCTATTAATAAACACACACACTCACGTATTGTACTCATCCAGATGACAGGAGGCGGAAGGGAATGTAAGCGGAAGCGGCCGATCGCGGAGTACACACAATATAGTGACAAGGACGAAGCAAGGCGCAGGGAGCCAGCGAGTAAGGAAGCAAAGGGTGATCAAATCAAATACCAATGGCTGAAGCATTCGTTCGTACGATGAACCTGGGAATCGACCCCGACTCAAATCCCCTTTCCGAGCGACTGAGATCGGGGGCAGCGGGCCGGTGACTGCCTCTCAGTGTTGCCATGTCATCGAGTGACATTGAGGAAAAAAGGAAACACACTATCAAACACCGTTCACCGCTTCCGAGCGAGTTCTTTGACTCCTTTCGCGCGCTCTACGAGACTTGCTCCAATTAGGCAAAAAACAAAAACGGATCGCTATGCGCGTGCGGGGAGAGTTAAATCGGAAAAAGAACCTACAACCTCAACGTGACGTCACGTTCTGACGAGTCGGCAACGTCGCTGGGGCCGTGTGTCAGTGCCCTCTGGTTTACCGTAGGGAAAGGAGTTTGGCTGTAACGGGGCCCTCTTCTTCGTCTGCTCAACATAACTACAATACTTCTTTTTCCCACCTTCCTGTTTTTTTTAAGTAATTATATATATTTTTACTCACAATAATTAAAAGGAGAGGAAGAGGTGGTGTGTCCCTAATTTTTGGCTATGCCAATACAACGCTAGCCTTTTAAATTTCATTCTTAGCTGCATTTTAACAAAAGTAATTGCTAATTTGTTTTATTTAATCATTTATGTATATTTTTAATGACAGATTCAAGTCAATAATTTTTGCTTCCGCTCAGCATATTTATGAATTATTATTATTTCAGTGAACTATGATCATGATGGTTGTTTAGCGTCCAAAGAAACCCACCCCCCTTGATTTACTGGTTGCAGGGGAGACTTCGGACAGGACAGGGGAGACTGGGCAGGCATGCAGGTTCGATTTCTGCTGCCGGCCATTTTGTTTGAGGCTTTCGATGGTTGACTTCACTTTCACCAAGAAATCCCGGGATGGTACCTAATTTAAGAGGCCTTCGTACCTACGCTGCGTATATGTGTGTGTTTTCATAATTTTGAAGATGCTGAACAAATGACAAATTATAATTAAATTTTGGAAAGCGGCCCCAATAATGGAAATGGAAATGGAATTGAAATGGTCTTTATTGAAGCCTATGGCTACTCTGCTACCTAACCCTTGTCAAACTAAGAGTATGGTTACAATATTACAATAAGAAAAAAAAGAAGAAGAATGGACATTAACAATAATGCATGTGAATGTGTATCAAATGAACTATCTGCGATTTTAGTATTGTTTATTTTAACTGAGAAATTAGAATGACCGTAATTGATGACGTCATACACCTACGCAATTATGGGAATTCTAATTTCTCAGCTAAAATAAACAACGTCAAAATCTGCTACACATTCACATGTAATATTGGGGCCGCTTTCCAAAATTTAATTATTGCTTATCATTTGTCCATCATCTTCAAAAATATGAAAGCGGTGCGAAGGCCCTGGTCACTATTTTACGAATCCATCCGCCAGAAGAGTCTCTGCCAATGGGCGACTTCTTTCAGACATAAGAAAGTATGTAGGACTAGGGAGGCCCATAAATTTCCATTTCTGTGTAAGTATAGCACTATTTTAGGTGTAATATGGTATGACGATGGGTAGACCTAGATGCATGATGGGTAGATGAAATTGAACGTTTTTTCAGGAGCTACATGTATGACGATAGCAGCTGACAGGTCTGGGAGGGAAGAAATGGGGGAGCCCTTCATTTAACAGTGACAGGAAATGGATGAACATGATAATTATACAAGGTGTAACAGAATTCGACCAACAAACTTGTGGAATTATGGTACACCATAAAATAAAAAAAGACAGTGTTAATTCCCCGGGTTGGAAATTCTTCCGCGTTTTGAGCTATAGGCTGTCGAAAATATGGGAAAATGAACTTTAAGAGATTGATATTTCCAAAACCATTAACAGTAAAGGTGAGGCAGCATGGTAGTTTTAAAGACCTCTAACCTGCTCTAAGCAAAAATGCATATTCCAAAATTGCGCAAGGGATTCCGCAAAGGAAGTGAGGGTAATCCCAGAAATTTTCTCGAGTAAAGGTAGGTTGAAATAAGCATGAATGGTACGACTTTCCAGCAAGTAACAGTAATTCGTTTGCGGCAAGTTGATATCTCAAAACGGATTCTGTATACCGAATGATATTCTCAAAAACGCGTGGTTGCATAGCAATAAGGAATAAGCATACGCACATTCAATGAACGTTTTTATGTCATTGACCGGTTGGGTGGCGGTGGCAAGGGTAAATTATTTCAATTATATGCTGTGAGGAACAAAAAAGGACTCTTCAAGTCCTACGTAATATACCTTTTGTTACCAAGGTAACGAACGTGCAAACGAAAGATATGAAGCATCGCAAATAAAGTTTTCTAAAAAAAAAAGTTTGAATACTTTGAATACCATTGAACATTTGGCAACACTGAAGTGATATATATATATATATCTGGAACAGTATGAAATTCCAGTAGCCATCAGATTACTGAAAAATAATAGATAAGATGAGGCAATTGTGTGAATTCACTAAGTGTTGCGCCAAGTGACGCATATGTTGCATAGAGAAAGAAAAAAGTTCTCATAGCATCCTGGCCATCCTTCAATGAGGATTTGAGGTTAATCATCGAAAAATATTCAACAAAGCTGAGGAATTTCAAGGCCATTGTTGTAAATTTTCTACAAGCAATCATTGTAACGTCGATCATAGTCAAGAACAAACTTCAACTATCGACATCAATCTTTATTTTCTAGTGTTCTCTATACTGTATATAAGTTTCTTTATTGTTGTGGTCTGCCAACACTGTCTTGAGAAAAGAAAAAAATGAATCACAGCGGGAAGTCTTGCTAACTCCCCGCAAAGCGCTTTCACTTTCGAAGCTCTTGTCTTTTTCTTCTTCTCTCTTCTCTTTTCTACCCTCCTGTTCATTGTTTGTAATCTCTTTATTTAAAGAACTGATGTTCTCACTGTCTTCTTTAATGACTTGTTTGTATACGATACTCATGTATATTTCCCCTGTTTATACACACATTTAATTTCTAATGCGAATGTGTCTAGCAGAGGATTGCTTGTGTTATGGGAAGTCAATGGACTAGCTCAGGCATGACGTTGCATTACTATGGCAACAGCGCACCACTTGTCTAAACATACTGGCTACACACGTGGGATTGATAGGCATATCAATGAAAATACTGATCTTATTGGTCAGAAACTAAGACTCATCGAAAGAACTGCGAATAATGAGTAATTCATAAAATAATTATACCTCCTTCGTATTTTTTACACGTGTGGTATCTATGCGAACAAATAGATTCTGACTTGTAATCAAGGAAGGGGGGGGGGGTCTCGGGTTTGATATCCGTTGAAATGGTTCGGAAGTCACGTTAAACTGTCGGTCGGCCCCTTCCTAAGGACATCAGCTTCATCTGATGGAAGGCAGTAGCAAAGACCGGGTCATACACCTGCCTTCGGGCAGAATAGCTGTCATCATTACCACCTAGATTAAATTGAATTAGGTTATGGTCTTTAGGCACCTATGGGTCAGGACAGGATAGCGTAGGGGGAAAGAACGTGGGAAAGAGTTGACTTGGCCCTAAGAGTTGACCAGCATTTGCCTGGTGTAGCTAAGGAAAATTCCTGGGGAAACCTGTCATCATGTCTGGTCTCTGGTATCGAACCCTGGACCTCCCGAATGCAAACTCAATCCACTACCAACTGAGCTACGGTGGCTTGGTCATTTCTAAGCATTCGTTAGTGCATGACTCCCTCCCAATTTTCGAACCTTCAGATCTTTCATTATATTGATAATCCACACCTGAGCAATCTATGCGTACCTAACCCTGGAGTCCAGAGGACAATAGTATCCGTTAGCGTAGGCAGTGTAGGAAAGATATATCTAGTAAACATACAATATATACCACCGGATTGACATAAACTCCGGATAGATATCTATTAGACATTTAATGGATATTGCAGATAGACGTAACTTGGATAATATATATCTCATACTGTGGGAAGTGGTTTGGAATACAAAAACAGAAGATTATATCTTTAGGTTGACCAAACCTTTATTAGTTCACCTTCACACACGTGTCTCTGTGTAGAATATACAGACACGTCGTCTTAAATACTGTTCATAGATGCTTCCACTGTTCATAGATTTATTTTCCTTTTTGCATATACTTGAATTTCAAAGCTGTGGTCACCGAGGCTGTTTTGTTCGATTATTATTTGTCAGTAAGCTCACAAATTATGCGACTACATTAAACCTGAAAAAAAATAATAAATATAAACAAGAAGGATATAATAAAATAATCGGGCAATCTGGTATGATTTATAGGTGTAATAGAAGAAAAGCATGGACCGCGCTAATGGAAGAATTTGTAAAGTGACTGTATATGAGAACGTGCCCCATGCTTTTCTTTTTAGTCATGCATAAACAAAATTATGTTTTACTTTTTATTACGAATTGATTAAGAAAAGAATGTCTTTAAAAAGTTTTTTTATTATTTTTTTTTTACTCAAATCCTAAAAGTGTTCTGCAACCAGTCAAACTCCACAGCGATGCAGGCTAGTATTTATGGATAATATTAAAAAATATATATTATATTAATATGAATGCTTTTTTAAAATATATAAATGGAAATAAATAACATTAATCATACAATATTGCAATGGTTCGCAACGTCTTCCAAATCTCGCCCCCCCCCCCCCGCCATGGTGTAACCTGGCACATGTGGTGGGATAAAGAAAATACTCATTTTGTGAGACAAGTACGAGTTAATTATCCTAACCAACCAGATTTTATACATACTATAAATATATGTAATTGGAACGTACATGATTAGTATCAGTTGAGTCATCTTTTAAAATTTAAGTAGTTTGTTTGAAAACATTGTCAATAATGCATAATTATTTTACAGTACTGTTGACAATAACAACGCATACTATTGATTGTTATGTGTAAAAAAAAAACAACAAAGAAAACTTAGTCTTTGGTTCACGGACCCTCATAGAACCACTTTCGGGCCCCGGGTTGGGAATTGCTTCCATATTGGATAATATATTATTGCTTTAAAGCTAATTTGTGTCATTTATGTATTGTTTTTCGTACTGTACTAATTTTATGCAATTTATTTATTTTTAGGTAAGGAGGACTCAGTCAGTTGTGTGTGACCAATAGAACTTAGAATGCTGTCAGATGTGAAGTATGAAACTCAAAATTAAACTTTCGAGAAATCTTGGCAAACAGAAAAAGGTTAGTGCGTCAGATATGTTCATTATTCAGTCTTAGATCACCAAGAAGTCAATACTTATTTTAACTAACATTTATGCATCAAACCGGCAGTTATGCCTAAGTCCGTCATATGGATGAGGGACTGATGATATGTGACGGGATTAGCCATGCATGCGAGTCTGGGCCATAAATGTTAGTAAAATAAGAATTTAAAATATAACGCTCTCGTAATACTTTTCTCCATGACTGTACAAGAATAAATATACCGTTTACTGCACAATTGAAGGGAAGGCAATGAAAATATTTATTTGAATACAAACGCAACCCGTTATACATCTGCATATTTTACAGGCAATTGAATACGGTATTATTATAAATGCTGCTTCGTAGCGCGTTTGGTAACCCCAAGGTTTGTAATCTCTTTTAAATTTAATCTTTGCAGAGAACGCAGAGTTCTCAACGTTAGGAAGACACTTTCCAAAATATATTTAAATGTCTAACATAAAAAAAAAAAAATCTTCGCTCGAAAACTCATAATATAGGGCTGTTCTCTGCCGGATAACTTTTCTTTAGACAAAGTGTTATGTGGTGAGCGCAACGACTTCAGCTGGCTTCCTTCTGAGACCGGTGTCGGCCGGCCACTTTTTCATTAACTAGCTCCTCAAATACATTCTCTATCCTGGATCAAATCCCAAAATTGCAAGCCCTCTCCGGTGGGTCGAACCGGAAACCTCTTGTACCAAAAGAGAGAGCCACTATGTTAACCAAAAACTCATAAATAAATAAATTATTATACTATAAACATTTCTTATACATAATTTTGTGAGCATTTTGCGAGTGCATGTTTTAAAGTATACTTTATCGTTACAGACAGACTAATCTGCTAACATTTTGATCATATTCTAGTTAGACGGTGTAGCACTAGCATGTCACAAAGGCTGTTTTTCAAACGTGAACAATTATATGAATAACTTTACACATGAGAACGAAAACACACTTCCTGTCTAGAAGTATAAGAGTTAGCTGGAGATGAGGGAAAAAAAATACGGAAGGAAGATGATAAATAGCAAGTTGTTGGCCACACTGCTCTTGCATCGTTCACCGTTAGTTTTCACTCAAGGCATAAAAATATCTGAAGAATCTTCTCATTTCCCGCCAAACAAGATGCACAGTTACGCTCATATCACGAAGGTAGTTCGTTTACCCTTCACTTACAGAAGTGATTCAACCTGAAGAGACGTTCTGTCACCACTTTCTTCATCACAGCTGGAGTTTAATTCACAATTGACCCCTCCCTTCCCTGGCAGTAACTGTACGTAAAAAGAAAGCGAACAAAGCTATTTAAAATATAATAACGCTTTATTCTGATATTGTGGACAATCATTTGCTCTTCGTGGAGTTATTTATTATCCAAATAAGTTCATATTTTGAATCTTTTCCCATTGTTTACTACTTTGAACTACTTAACATTATTTTCAGTATATTATAAATTATTGAACAGTTTCTAGACCTGAACAAACTTGACTTTTTGGGGGGAAGGGAAATTATTTTTTAAAATTACTTTTTACAAGTTAAGAAACAAAATGGAAGCGGAAGAGCTTTGAAACTTTGCAGTATTGCAGGTTAAAAGTACGACATCGAAAAGCTATATTTGCGTGGTTAGGAGGACATTTATTTTTTCTTCAGAAGAGGAAACCTAAGAAAAGAGGACACCATTCACTAAAATTTCGAGAAAGAAACATTCTGGAACACAAGCATCTTTGACTTTCAATTTTCGATTTTTTAAAGTAAAACTTTAATTGTGCCCTGCCATGAAATCAGGGATTCTTCCTTGACTTTCAGTAAAAAAAATACTTTGTAAACTTCATTTTTATATGGGCCAGTCTAGTAACTTTGGACTTCGGCTCGTCACGATTCGCCCTTTAGCTGTTAAAATCCACACCCATAACCCTGCCGGGACTCGAACCCGGGACCTTCGAGCCGATGGCCTACCGACGCAAACCGCTCGGCCAACCGGCCGGCCTTGACTTTCAGTGTAGAGAAGTGTAAAACCAAATTGTTGGGCGGATTATCAGGATTTAAATACATTTTTGCAGTGTTTCTATGGATTTGAATTAAATTGGGGTGTTCGAGAATTGTGGGGGCGACACCCCCCATTAAGGTGTCTGGCAGAATCCCTAGATGAAATAATAAAATGTGATGAAAATATAAATTAATTAACAGATAAACCATTTACTTGATATTTCGGTAACGAATAATATTTTATTAGAATTGAAAATTAGGAAGACAAGGATAGGCATATGTATATTTATTTAAGTGATTCCGCCAGACATTCCCCCTGTGGGGGTGTCACTCCCCAAATCCTCGAGAGCACTCCGCGACTCCCCCCGCAAACTGAAAATCCTGGCGGAATACCTGATGTAACACAACCGAACGTATAGCATAATAAGTTGTCTTGTGGTTCATTATCCACGTCAGCTTCATAATCCACGTTAAGAAAACAGTTCGAATCAACAGTTTATTTCATTGGTCAATTCACTGACCCAAGAATAACATATTCTTGTAAGATGACCACGCAGACAAGGTGGACGTTTCAATAGATTCAAGGCAGGGTAAACATGTTCACGAAAAACAGAACCCTCTGCTCAGGGTTTCCGCCAGGATTTTCAGTTTTAGGGGTATGTAAAGTCAAAATTGGGAGGGTTTTTACGGTTTCTATCGATTTTCACAGCAAAAATTTTAAAGTTGGGGGTGTTGTCGAGACTTTGAGGGGTAAACCCTCCTCGCAGGAGGGGGGGGTCTGGCGGAATCACTGCCTCTGCTAACCCTCTGTTGCACATATAAAATGTGCACATCACAATGATATGCAACGCATAGATAGACGAGTAACTTTAGCTCCATTCTGTACAATAATTTTCTAGGGAAATATAATGAACATTCTAATCAGTAACACGAACCATTATGAACGAATTTCTTATCTGAGGTGAATGAGAACCTTGTCATATTTTTCTGAAGCGCGTTGACATTCAGTAATTGAGGAGAAAATTAAATTGCAAATAAAAGTGGATTTTTGCGAGTACAATGGAGAAAATATGTTGTTGCCATATGATGATATTATTCTGTAAAAATTGCCTATTCTTAACGCCAACGTGTGTGAAATGTATCGTGAACGATAAGCCAGTGATTGTGGTGCGGTGAGTGAATGCATTTATTTCTGCTTCTGTTGTTGATGATGAAAAAGAGGGCAACGTACGCTCACAGGGTCTTGTGATGTGCCAAGGACCTTGAGCCAGTGGAGGGAGGGCGTCAGGGGAGGGGAGCGCTTCAGTTACTCCTTTGCATCCCGTTACACGGCAAAGCTCTGGGTCAACGTCAACCAGCTGATTGTGAGAAACGGGGAGGGGAGTCATTGGTGACGTTTACAATTGCAACGCGGCAATTTGTAAAATATCATTCGCTTCTTCAATGGATGCCAAGAAAGCGGATAATGATAATCTTATCATAAACATGGCCTCCAAAATCATCACTGTAACCACACCTCATCACCGTAACCACATCTCGATGATATTTTTGAACTCTGATCATTTTTTTTCGTAAACCGTAATAACAAGGAAAGAAAATATTTGGAAAGCCATTTTTTTTTGTACAAATGATAACAAAGTTCTCAAAATAATGTGTGAAATTTGTCGAAGTGTTCCCCTTGTTAGCGGACCTTCCTCCAAATTGGTGACTATTTTACCACGTTTTTATTAAATCGCTTTCTTAGTCTGTCTGTTCGGTACAGATTTTGCAATCGATTTTAAACTAACTTCCCGATGAGCTAGAAACTTGAAACTTTAAACATAGCTCAGAACTGGATGGCAATGCAATATTCAATCATTAGGTATACGACAGAATAATCCAGTTAACTGTAATTAATTATTTAATAAAATAATTCGAAATTATCCTTAAATACACGCAACACCGCATCTATTATGTGAAGTTTGGGTTGCCTATCTCGCAGGGAGTTTATATTTATCTATTATAAAAATAATTAAAAAGGATTAAAAAAACAATCTTTTTAAAGATGGACTAAAAAGTTAAAAAAAATGAAGTAATCTTATAAAATCGATAAATAAACGCGTGAGTGCTCTTGCTTACCTTATCATAAAATCATAATATCTAAGAGCACCCACGCTTTTATTTTCCGATTCATAGGATTAATTCAATTTATTATTTTCTACTTTTTAGTCCATCTTTAAAGAGCGTGTTTTTTTTAAAAAATCCTTTCTAAATTATTTTTTCTCTTCAATTTAGTTTGTCCATAAGATAAAATAAGATTAGTTGTATGAACCGTAATAGCACTGTGGCTTATTCCCATCTCAATTGTCTGTCTGTTACTTAGACCTTCGCCTCAAATTAGGTAGATAAAAATGTGCTACAAACTTGAGTGGTTCAGTAGCGTAGATTATTGATTTATCGGGCCGTTTTAAATCTAGTGACTGAAAGTGGCAGGTCCTTCATTTTAACTCCCATTTTAAATAAATTCGATTTGTTTAACATCCTCCATTTTAAGAATGCATGCTTTTGTTCGTCAATCAAAAAAAAAAAGAACTAATTTGAGATTTGATTTCAGCGACTTTGATTTATGGCCCATTTTTAGTCTGGCTGGAGATCCTAAAACTGGCAGGTCCTTTTCACTCGGTTTACTTTCTCCATTTAAAGAATTCAAGTTATTTCACTGTACGCAGTTCGGAATTTGTCATCGGATCCACGCTAAATTTTTAGTATAAACTTCATAGTCTTTGTACGGAGCGGCCGCAGCTCAGTTGGTAGAACGTTCGCTTAGTAATTGGAAGGACCTGGTAAACATCCCAGCGGCCGCCCATCCGGACTCAAGTTTTTCCTCAATTACAGCAGACAAATACCAGGATGGTACATACAATCTAAGCCCTGGCCGACTACATCCAACATCCTCTCTCCCAGCTATCGCGGACTGAGCGTGAGATATCTAAAGGCTATAAAATAAGTTGAAATTCCATTTGAACGAACGCCGCCCAATACGGTAAAGTCCTGTAGACGCAGTCGACTTAAAGAGTTTTAATGTTATAGCTTATTTACCGTTAAGTTCATCAACCCAAGTGCTCACCGAAGAGAAAGCATTGGGTAAGAACATCAAATAGATATTGTGATGAGGGATCTCGAAATCGATACCTCATGCGGAGCCCTTTAAACTGTAGATGACATCATCATACGGAAGGCAATGGCAAACCAACTGTTCGCCTTGCCAATGCACCTCCGGACAGAACAACCATTATCATCATCATCAACAACAAGTCAACAACAACATCGATGTGATATCTGAAATGACTTACACGTCTGATTTGTCCAATGAAGCAATAATATAAGAATGTGCACAAAATTATCGTAGGATACGATCACAAGAATTTTTGGTGTGTGTTGGTGGTACATTAAGCAAGGTCCTGGCCGTTACTTTTCCTATTCTCTATCCTACCCTATCTCAATCTGAGCAAAAAGATGACAGAAGGTCATAAATAAATGCAAGTTCAAACAATAAATTTCGGTATCAAAACTATACTTAAAAAGACTCCTTTAATATTTTAAGGCTTCCACGTCACAAACCATAATCTGGCCGATCAGTAACTGACAAATTTCATGTAAGCATATTTTAAAGTTTTTCATGCTATTTACTTGCCCTATTTTAAGGTTTTTAGTACCTAAAGAAGTGGGATTCTAATTTCTAACGTGCAATGATGAGATTATCATAAATATATTATTTACTTCTTGGTATTAATAGATGTAAAAAAAACAAAAAACATACTATTAAATCCTTGGATGACGTCATAATTACCTAAATGTCAACGTTTGCGAGGTATTTAACTTTGGCTACTTCCTTCCGCATTTGTTGAGCGCGTACATACATACAATGGAAGCCATGCATGGCGACACGGGTAAAAAAAAAAAAAAAAGATGAATCTCATGGGCTATTATAACAGCTCGGCGAAACATTCACGAAATAATGTGCAACGAAGCGATTCGTAGTACAGAAATTCCTGCTTAGAGGTCTCTGACTCGTTCCCTTGTCACTGACACTGATTAGCCTGGTTACCTACATTTTTTTTCCGTTGCAGCCTACCTCCACTTTCTCCCCTCCCAATACTCACACGCTCCCTGCCTCCCTGCTGTAAATACATTTTACTTTTCAAGTACCACCCGTTAGGTAGTTATTATTCTCATGCTGAGAAGACCACACACAACACACACACACACAAATACGTGTGTATACATACGCAGTAAAGAGCGCAAAAAAGATTATTTGTCAAGTGAGTCAAGAAAGTAATAAGTATAAAGTGAAGTGATCCGCTAGCTTTTATTGTGCAGGGTTGGCAGAAGTGTTTCGTATATAACCCTTTTTTTATTTTATTTTTTCTCGCTTTGGAAGTTTGCTTTCTATTTTTCTCACCTTGAGTTCAATCATAAGCTTTGAATGATGCTGGATTTTTTTTTCTCGCTTCGAGTTTGAGCGTAAGTTTTGAACAGTGGCGTATTTTCAATGTGTCCTTGCCGTAGGCACTTAATAATTTACCGTCCCCTTTCCTCATTGTGGCCATCGGAATGCTCCTCTTGCAGTTTTACCATAGCCTATGTTCTTCATTAACAAAATGATTCCGTTCTACTTTTTAATAGAATCGTAACAGCTCTTGGAGTGTAATACAAAATAATGAGTGTGCCAAAACTAGAAGGGTGAGAATACTATTAGCCATGAAAAATGGAGCTTTGCAATTTTGGCACCAATTCAGTGCCTTTTCACACAGTTGTATTTCCTATTTTGCTGTCTGACCTTCAACATAGGCCCTGTCCGTCCCGACACCTTCCCGAATCCTTTCCCCTCCCTTATCCCGGCCTGATCCTTTTAGATGCCTAAGGCCATAAATAAAATTCAATTCAATTTAAAAAAAACGACGGCCACAAACAAATAAGAGTCATCAATCAATCCGGTTCTCTTTAACTATTTATTTGAAGTCAGTCAGTTCTTCCGTTTTGCAATTAAGCACTGTCTGCATAATTGCTAAGATATTCGCCATGCATCGACGCCATTTTATAAATAAGTAAAGTGATACTATCAGACCGTGATGGCTCAGCGAAAGAGTCTTGTAATCGTTGGGTTCTGGGTTCAAACTCTGGGATTGGTTATCCTGGTTTATATTTCCCTTCGTTTTCCAGGCGAATAAGGTGATAGTACTTTTCAATAAGAGAAGGATCGTCATTTTCTGATCCCTCAGGCAGAGTAAATGTATCATATCAGACCTGCAGCCTTCAAGTGGCCTAAAAGCCATATACAAATTTTTCAAGTAGGCTGAATTACAGGTAAGATTCATAGAAATGTGACAAATTACTAAAGCGTTCATTACGCCACCTCCCCAATAGCACACAAACGTTGAAAATACGTGGATTAAACGTTAGTACCGAAACGTGATTTAACGTTGTAAATGCACCGAAATGTCGGCCTGTTCAACGGTTTATTCGGCGTTGAATAGTGGTTGAGAAGAAACGGGTTGAGTTGGGCAAAAACAGATCAAGAATGCTGTCCATTCGTATACACACATTTAGTTTCATTTTATACGTTGCTTTCATCATGTTATACGGTGTTCCAAGCGGCTGCTCTGGGGTTCGAACATAGAAACGTTCTACATTTCTCGTTGGTAGCTTGACGCGTTGACCACTTATACACGAGTCCACCTGGATACACTATGCTCTTTTACTGTATCTAAAGAGGTACCTTATCTAACGTTGAAAACACGTCACATTAACGCCATATCAACGAAATGCTATCTTCGTTGAAATATGGTTTAAAATTCGATCTGTTTTCAACGTGCATATGAGAACATAAAAATTATATAGTTTGTGTCATTCAATTCGTTTTTAATTATATTTTTGCTTTGACATATTATTAGTGAGAAACGCAATAAACTAAATCTATACCATAGTTGAAAATAATATAGAATCTACACGTTGTATTAACGCCTTATCAATGCAGTGACATATTTGTTGAAATATGGTTTAAAACTAAATGTATTTTTTTTTCAACCGATAACGGTTAATCAACGAAATGAACTTAAAATCAACGTTGAAAACACGTGTGTGTGCTACTGGGGCTGTTGGCCCAATGGTTAAACACACTCGCTTAATTTGAACGTCTAATGATTCGGAGCCCACTTTCAGCAAAGCTGTAGATTCTCGTCTTCAGATGATTGCAACCTCGGTTAATCGCAATTCAAAAAAAGAACCCAGCTCACATAATTCAATGTTAACACGGCAGATTTCGGATCGGCAGTGAAGAAACATGCAGGTCTAAGTTCTCCTTTTGGCTTTCCTAATTGAGTTTTTTCCAGAATTTTTCTCAGTTACGTTTGGACTTAAACCAAGACCCTGCTTGTTTAATCATCTCCATCCTTGTCCTGGAAAGAATGCTCGCAAAGAGACGTCATCATTCAGATTTGCGACGGGCTTAGACCATAGAACTACTTGTCCCTGCTATAAATATAAAATTAAATAAATAGATAATGTCAAAGACTTTTGATGTGTGTAAAAGATGATAAATTATTTTACAGTAATTTTTATCCATACGCAATTTTCATCTGAGCGTTTGTACTTTGTAATTCATTGATAGAGCGTTGGCGTAGCATTCAGAGTCATGACTTTGAATCTAGTGGGAGTGACCGGCCATCCTGCCTGATGTTCTGCTAGGGGTTTTCCTCGACCATTCTTGTGTAATGGCAGGATGCTGCCTTCAAAATTAGACTCTGCCGACTTCCAAATCATACCCTTTCCCATCTCTCATTGTTCTGAGTCAAAGATGCCTAAAGGCCATAAATGCAGTTCAATTACTTGCATAAAGATGCAGAAATCATTTCCTGCGATGCATGTCCGTTGGTCAAATAATCTTTGAATTCCTTTGAATCTCGAAGGAAGATTTTCTGTTCTTGTTTGAAAGAAATGGACTGTCAGTAATTTACACTTTTTCCACTCTATGTGATTCAGTATAATTACAGGTGAATAAATAAATAAAAAAAAAAGATAACTCATTTAAGTAACGCAGCATGATCATATATTGTGAATAAAATAGCAGTCATTTCTTCATGTCGCTGGAAAGCCGTATACATTTAGTAGGCCTATATCCGGTGCACGAAAAGAAAAATGTCAGTCAAAGATAAAATGTGATATCCTGGCAACTCTGAGATTCTTCATCAGGTTGTTGACTCGATCAGGTGACGTAATTTTAATCTTCATCCGTTCTTCTCTCAACTCCGTTTTAAAAAAAAAACTGACGAAGCTGGAAATAGGAAGCGAAACCATGTTAGAGAAGCAACAAGATGTACGGGAAGATAAAAATTAACTAATAATAAAATTAAATGAAATTTTAATGTAATTAATACAGTAAACAATTATACAATACGTATATGGTTTTATTTTATTACACGATGTTTCGCGTATACGCTTTTTAAGTGTTCATGTAACTTAACTTATTCCTGTAATAAATAAAGATACTTTTTGCATCAAATGAATT
The DNA here is from genome assembly GCA_022664845.1 of Lepisma saccharinum. NCBI lineage: Eukaryota > Metazoa > Arthropoda > Insecta > Zygentoma > Lepismatidae > Lepisma > Lepisma saccharinum. The sequence goes on from JAGDQP010005237.1 coordinate 38,196, forward strand.
TTAATAATTCGAAGCTACAAGTTCGGGGGTCTGACAACTTGTTTCCTTGCAACTTGTGGGCGTTCTTGGATAGATTTATGATTTAATACGTTGTTCACTTGGAGCAGAGCCATCCTTCTGTTGGTCAGTCCCGGATATATATATATTTCTTTATACAAAACAGCATTGAGTGGCTGTAATTAATGTGCATTAGAGCTGATCATCAGCTGCTCGACCATCATAATTTTGTCTCAAATCTTGCTCTCTGGACCATTGTCTGTGCCACCTCGGCTGGTTGAAGTCTCCAGTCACTGCTTACCGTTAATTATATCCACTTTTCGTCCCCCCAGTGACAATTCGCCGCAAACGTCACGTAACGTGGATTGTCCAACAATAAATTGCTCTCCTAGAGTGAGTGAGTGTCGTGATATTTGAGAGTATCTGGATCTAAAATGTAAATTATGAAAGTGATGAACTGTGAAATTTCACCTTCTCTTGATGCGGCACTTCTCATGGGCCCGTGTTCAATATCGTAGAGCATACCCCCCCCCACCACCACCACCACCACCCGTTCTTCGCCCTCTGGCGTCGCCAGATCGAAAACACTTGACCAATTTGTGTGCTGTCATCCCATCTCCATCAGCATCATAAATTTTCCTGGTCGGAGCAGAAATACTAATAATAATACATTAAACTAATAATAATAATGTAATGTAATATTTATTAGAGGGCTATGAACAGCTACAGGTATTGCTGGTTGCAAATATAGCACTGGTCAAGAAATATAATGAAGAATACATACATTAAAATTAAAGTAAAAGTACAGAATAAATAAAACAAAATCATAAAGCTAACAAAAAATAAACCATCATAAAAAATAAGTCAGCAACCTTATTATAGAGTGATCAATGCCTATAATGACGAATTAGTCTTTTAATCAATTTCTGTCTATCGTTAGAAGGAGAGAGTAGAATTAAATGTCTCGTTTGGTACAAGGGTACACAAACGTTTCTTACAAAATACTCACTCTGCGCTTCATTGGTAAGGATTTTATCCAAGAACTTCGTATCATTGTCGTCTCTTTTATTAACCAAAGTTTCAAGGTTACATAACTACACCAATGAGTGTAGTTATACTTAAAGTAAGGTAATTAAACTTATAACATAAGAGTCGGAGGAAGCATCTTTGTAGAGCCTCAACCTTACCTGTTGAAGTTTTCGTAAGATCATTCCACACATTTGAGGCGTATTCTAGTTTGGTTCTTATTAACATTTTAAATAAAATTTCATATGTGTTTATATCATAAAACTGATTCCATTAATTAAAAATAAAACCAATATTTTTTCTACATTCGCTGGATAGATTATTAACATGTTTATTGAAGTTTAATTTGGAATCGAAGATGATACCGAGATCCTTGACTGTGTCCACTTTCATAATTATATTATTATTAACCTTACATGTACTGACATAATATTGGACTTTGTTGGTATTACTTACAACTTTTGTTTTCTGAGAACTGATTAACATTTTGTTTCTAGCACATCACTGTTCTATGCGATTAATATCCAATTGTAAGAACTTATTATCAACACTTTTATTAACTTCTCTGTAGATCTTTAGATCATCCGCATATAGCAATAGCTTTGAATGCTTAACTTCCTCATATAGATCATTGATAAATATATTAAACAAAAGTGGACCCAACGGTGAACCTTGAGGAATACCATTAGTAATGAAAACCTCATTTGAGGTATGACTATCCAATTTAATTCTAAAATATCGATCTGATAATTAGCTCTCAAACCATTTAAGGTACAAGGGTGAGAGGTCCAACTTGTTCAATTTATTAATCAATAAGGAATGATCAACCTTGTCAAATGCTTTCTCTAAATCTATGTAATTAACATCACATTGCGAGTTGCAAGCTATGAGCTCTTGTGTTTCATTAGTTACTTCACATAAGTTAGTGATTACAGATTTTCCAGGGGAGAAACCATGTTGAGAATCGCTTAACAGTTGCCTAAGATTAAACTGTAGATGTTCACTAATAATAGTTTCAAATATTCTAGCCATACCATTAAGAATGGTTATTGGTCTATAATTAGAAGCAGATTCAGCATCACCTCCCTTGTATATAGGTGTGATATAGGAGCTCTTCCATTGGTATGGATAAATTCCCTGTTGAAGGGAATTATTAAAAAATTAAACTAAAATAGGAGCAAGAAAAGGTTCACACGCTTTAAGAACAAAATTTCGTATGCCATCTCTGCCGATAGCCGTATGCGCTTTTGCTTTCCTTATGGCTACTATCACATCTTTAGGGGTAATCGTAGGAATACCTATGTACAGAGTATCATGAATTTTGTTAAAGCGCCCTTAATTTGTGGACTAGAGTTGTTGAAAATTTGAGAGAAATGCTCTTTAACAATTTCATCAAAACAATTTCGTCACATCATCCCCCATTTGCTCTGTGTTGCATCGCTCAGAGAGCACGTCACGCCTCAAACTTAACCTTAAAAAAGTTACACGGACTTATGAATCACCCTGGTGCATGTAGCAGTGTTGTCACACAAAAGCTGACAGGCAAGTATCCAGAAATTGTTTTGGGGAGGGGTCCACCTGGGGGTTCAAGGTGTGTCTGGGCACGAAATGTATTATAATTACGCCTAAAGTCATATACTAATTCTGCCTAAAACCCTGAATTTGGGACTCCGGACACACCCCTTAAATACGTCCTTGAAAGCGGATGAAGTTATATAGATATATGCACTCAGATGCTAAAAGTCGTGGATAAGTATCCTGAAGGCAGACATTCAACTTTATATTAAATTCACATCAGCACAGAAGATGTCTGATCTGGAAATATTGAGCCATTCTATCCCACTGTTTTTTTTTTTAATTTATTTATTATTTAAAAAATATATATTTGTAGGATTGTGTTCCTATGTATCTGAACCGATAAATCTTTGATTGGGTTTACGTCACGCCACTCGCGTTGGAAGTCTCCAACCAATTCTAGACAACTGGAGCCTAGATATGCGTCTCGTATAATGCAATTTGAATCAGCTTGCTCGTTAGCATGGACAATTCTACTCGTATGCTGCTGGTCATGGTTATTATTTAAACACTTCTGGTCAGCCACTGTTCTGTCCATGGTGGATGGTATAATTCCTGGTACACACTACATACGTGACATGCCGTGGATAGAGAAATGTTTACTGTAGGCATAATTTCGGGAATGCCATGTTCCATCCATCTCATTTCACCATCATGCCCAGTTCGAACTCATGAGATAACACTTCATAGTTATTTAAGGTCTTGACATTTGAGTTCATGCACGATTGGTAACACTTCATAGTTATTTAAGGTCTTGACATTTGAGTTTATGCACGATTGGTAACACTTCATAGTTATTTAAGGTCTTGACATTTGAGTTTATGCACGATTGGTAACACTTCATAGTTATTTAAGGTCTTGACATTTG
>JAGDQP010005237.1:41671-79741 GCA_022664845.1 Lepisma saccharinum
ATGCACGATTGGTAACACTTCATAGTTATTTAAGGTCTTGACATTTGAGTTCATGCACGATTGGTAACACTTCATAGTTATTTAAGGTCTTGACATTTGAGTTCATGCACGATTGGAGACATTGAGTTTACAGGAGTTACTAAAGAAAGCATAGTTAAAAAAAAGAGTTGAGAATCTTCGTACCAAACAAAATAAAAATATTTTATGATATAAAATATACTGTGGTCGGCTTTGGCGTAAGAAATTCGCTCCAACCTCCAACTTTTAAATCGTATCTGAGCTTCCATCAGGATTACTGAACTAATAATTAAACGTACAATCAGCTAATAAATGTCATTCTTGATGAAACCAGGCATCTCTTGTGTCTGCTTTTGCAAATCATTTAAATCATTTGTTAGGTAAGACATTGTAAAGGGTTGTTAGATGGCTCTGTTAATGAAGAAAGGAAATAAGTCAATGAGCCAGTTGTGTGTTCCAGATGGCTCTAATTCTTAAATCTTGTCACCAGATGGCTGTGGTGTGGCATCACCATCATGAGGATGGCTGTGGTGCGTAACTGTGGGAGTTTTATTAGGCCGTAAATATAAAACTCCTCTTTCATTTTTTTTCAATGGCGTTAATCAGTTTCTTTGTGTGCTTCCTCTGAAGTAACTAAAAATAGAAAAAAATCCAAAACAAATATACTTTGTTTTATTATGCGATCTTTTCTTGCATACATTTTTTCCCCTCGTTCGTTTATACGAGGACTGTTTCATAAGCACATTGTTCATCCTTCTAGGAAATAGAGAAAACGGAAAGATTGTACACTTGTAATACAGTATATTCCCTCTCAGTTAGTTGACTCTTTTTCTTTTTAAGGAAGAAAGACAGTGAAAGTCAGATTCTGCAAAGATCGAAAACCAAACTCCCGGTAGCACTATTTTTATTTTTTCCCTTGAAAATCCATATTTTCTGTCGAGAGAGGAGAGTTCTCCAAAAACGAAATAGGCTTGTAGAAAACTAAATTTTGGGAGAAAAGATAAAACGCATTTTTAACTAATAAACCAAACATTAGTTTTTCTTTATTACAAAAACCGGATATTAAATGAAGAAGTGAGATGGAGCGCAGTCGGGAAACTGTGCACATAAGCTACCACCAGCCTTCAGCAGCGAGTATCTTATTTGGATGATCAATGTTCCGATAAAAAATTTGCTATGAGACCTTTCCAACGACACCTCAACCACCACCTTCCTAGGCCTAGTAGTTCCTCATTCGAGAATTGACCGCCCATGTGATATGGGTAAATGATACGGATTGAACTAGTTTCGCCAAGACCTTTACTCTCCTATCTAAAGGCGATACTGGACTGACTGCTGTCATTGAAATTTTTCATGAATATATGAAACCACGGAGCAGAGGGGACGTGGCTATGGCGTCTTATCTTTCGAGACTAAGCAGTCACTCCAGTATCGCAACATAGAGCTCGTTGGCGCAACCTGTCTATGCGGCATTTCTTCAATCAAAAACATTGTTTAAATAGATGTATCGGGTACTACTACTTCGAGTGTGATTTGCTACGCCGACACAACTTACGTCATTATGTGTCGAGCCAATGACGACATTTGTGATGACGTCGGAACTTTGAGCGCGTGTATCTCGGAAACTATGCATAATTTTGAAATTCTTCAAAGGAACTATTTTCTTGTTGTGATGTAAATCACCTCTTGAAGTCTGCACGATTATTTCGGGAACACCCTGTATATTCCTCTACAAAGATTATATTTATTTCATTGGTGCTTTCTCTGTACCGTAGAACTACTAAATTCTGTTCTGCAAATACAGTTGGTTATGAATGGTCTTCAAATGAGAAAGGTGAAAGACCTATATTTAACTCGTTCATTATATTTTATTATAACGTCCCACGTAAAAGACTTCGGGGATACCAAACGGATACTAAACTGAAACTAAGACTGTTTTCTTATAACGTTAACAATGATGGATGAATGTTTATTGACCATTGATTTGACAAACAATTTGATATGCAGATGTCACAGTTCTGAACTGACTCGGTACTATAGTGCTTACAGTGTATAAAGACTTATAAACCTTTGGTATTTCAATTCTGAGAATTACAATTCTGTCAAAAGGAATCCTGACAAGTATACTGAGAGATACAAAATTGGAGACCTATTTCGCAACAGGATATTTTGAGTGTTAGATTATACTTTGCAGTTGACTTGCAATATTTAAAAGTTCTGAAGCGGACTTACTGATCCTCCACCTTTTCTGGGGAGCAAGGCCTGTCCTGGAGAAGATTGCGTAGCAGAGTAAAGGATGAGCAGGTAGTGGTGATGATCCGATCGTGACGAGAGAGGTAATGGGTGCTCTTTTATATGAGCGGTCGTTGTCCAATTATGACGTCCTGGCTTTCCCAAATGAGGTACTTAACAGCGGTGTGACCTTGGTCTCTAGCTATTTCTGGATGTAGTTAATATACTTTTGAATTCAACAAACTTTCAGCTTTCGGTTAGTTTAAGAGAATATTTTACAATTTACCAAATACAGTATGCATCTGAAGTCGTATTCATTATCCATACAATACAGTTTATTCCTTGAATACGAATTATTATACATATTGGGTGCATAATTAATTAAATATATACGTAGATACAATAAGATATCAGGGCTCAGGGGCTTAACGGTTAGAGCACTCATTTCTGGTGCTTGAGTTCGTCGGTACAAACTGATCTTGCCATGTGGGGTTTGTGGTGGACAAACACCGTGTGGGTGGGTTTTCTCGGTGTTCTCCCGTTTCCTCGCACTTCGTTCATTCCACCAATCATCGTCCATCCGGCCTGAGCCACAGTTGCCTAAACCCCTTTTTAAAAAAATCTTTATATCACGTTTTGATAACTAACCAACAATGTTGGTCTCATGAATGCGTATTCAGAACACCAGCCGTGGCTGAGTCATGAAAATGGGGATGAAAATAGCAGATTTCGCTTTTGCTGTTATCGCGGTTTCGAAAACCCCGATAATTCGGGAACAGGTTTCGAGTGCACCCCCCCCCCCCACAAGGAGAGAGCGCTTCAAAGTGAGACAATACTTGCTAAGTTGCTACACTGCTTTTAGGCATAAGAAAGGGTTTAGAAAGAAAGTGTGTCATGTACTTTGGTAAAAATTTATTTTTATGTGCCCCAGTCTAGTAACTTTGGACTTCGGCGCGTCACGATTCGCGTTTTAGCTGTTAAGTGTTAAAATCCAGACCCATACTCCTGCCGGGACTCGAACCCGAGACCTTCGAGCCATCGGCTCGCCTACCGCCGCAGACCGCTCGGCCACCCGGCCGGCTGTGTCATGTACTATTCTGGCATTAGACTCGTATAAAATGAAAAACTCTTCAACCGTAAAAAATCATTCAGGATAACCGGCCGTTGGATTCTAATCCAGGATCTTCCGACGATTTACCAACTGGGCTGCGGGCGCTCGGTGCGTTATATTTTTTTTCTAGAACATTCAACAACTTTGCGTACCCTCGCAATGTTGATGTCCCGACACCGTCCCATTCTCCAGAGTGTCGTTTGGATGTTTTATGATAGAAGTTCCCTATTTGAACCGTAGATGGCAGTAACATTGTGCGCTTGATTCTCTATCAATGTTTTTGTGATTCCGAGCTCATATTTTTTACTTTCGTTTTTTCTTGGTCACGTGCTCTCTGTTGTTCATGGTCACGTGCGCACACGTCACGGCGGGTGCACATCATCTCTTCTAGCACATTGTGTGATGTGCATTGAATGCCGCCGTCGCCTCGGGAAACATGCACGTTTATCACGACAAGGCAAAGCTACAGAAAAATGCATGTAATGTGGGTTAAATGGCGTACATTAAAGAAATTCCTGTGGGAGGTCAATGAGGGTAAAAACAAGGCGGACCCAACTTCGTCTCCCGTACATTAAATTCAGTTAAAATAATAAACGTTAAAAGGAATTAATGAAGGTTAACCTTTCAGTACATGTACGTACATAAGTTATGCTTTCAATGATGTCATTAGTAGTTCGTGTGTAGAATTTCTTTGTGAAACAATTTAGGATCGAGTGAACCGAACTTGGAATCAAAGTTCTTTCTGAGTACCGGGTATGTGTTACAGCAAGATAGCCGATAGCATATTTTTCTGATTCAGTGATTCCAATATAACTGCAAATCACAGATACACTGAAGCTAAAGAGAATTCATCGCAGCTTTCTCGTACCATTCAAATACGTGTATATGTAAATAATAATTGTTTTTCATAAACACAAATTAATTATTGTAACCATGCATTTCATAAATATATGAATCCCAATATTCACACGGGTTTAAAATGTGACAATAAAAATACATACTTTTGCTTGTGTATGTTACGAGGGTGTTCAAATATGACCTGGACTAAAGGAATTGTTGAAAAAGATGTAAACGTTACATAAGAAGAACCGTCATTATTGTGTTGCAAGTCAACTTTCCCAGCGTTCTGGTGTATCCCCCTTTTCAAAGGGTTTGGACGGGTGCTATCTTCTGTCGAACAGCTATGACAGCGGAATTATTTACATAAATGGCGTCCGGAAGGCTCATAGAGTAAACAGGCGATAATCACTGAGGGCTAAATCTGGGCTATAAGGGGGGTCAGTACATTTCGAACCTTGAATAAAAATATACTAAAAATACAGATGAAAATTGCAGAGAAAAGTACAGATGAAAATTACTGGTTATGCAAACAACAAAGATACACATTATGGAGAAACCTATCATATCAAGTCAAATTGGCTGATTGTCACAGAGTGGCACAGATGCCGAAACATGGGAGCCCTTGATCCCTCTCCAAATAGTTTCGTTGAGAGCCTACTCAATGTTTCAGTTATATTTTAATGTCATTTCTACAAACTATTTTTCCTTCCTTAGTTTCGAGAAATAACTTTTGATTCTTACTTCAACTAATTATCTTTTTAAGATTCATGCTTACTGAGCTTCCTCCAATGTTTTCTTTACGTCAGGCTTATGAACAGCGGACTAATATACGGGCAAGCGAAACAGAGAGCACATTTTGAATTATACATTTTCTGATACAATGCAAACCTCTCTATAGCAATGATACTGCGATATTTGTACCCTCTCTCTCTCTCTCTCTTTCTCTCTCGTTGAGTGGAATGGAATAACATGTGTACTTAATTGAATAATAATTAAACACGTAATCTAAAATTAATTTATATAATATCTACCGTTACTTCTTTTTGTCCTCCCCGAGGGTAAATCAAAATTCTTACTATAAGCGGAAATATTGTATATTCGTTGAAATAGAACATTTACAACTGAATAGGTTGCTGGTGTTGGGAAACTTGAATAATGCTGTAATAATATAGTAACTAGATATTTATTATATTTTAACTCAGCCATTTTATCAATATTAGAGAAAACACCATTAGTTAATAAAATAAGTTTCTGCACCGAAGCATCCTAGGCATGTTTATGTTTATTTATTTTTTTCATCGACAGATTACCTTACGAGATTCCTGAAAATAAGGAGAAAAGTACAGAGTATCGAGGGTACACCAATTCTTCGTTTCGGCGCTACAGACGGCCGAAAGCGCGTGGGAAAACGAACTTGAGAGCTTGATATTTCCACACATTCTCTGGAGTAAATGGGGGAAATAAGCATGAATAAGACGAGTTTCCATATTAGTACAGATGATAAACGTATTACTCACTGCCATCTAACAAGGGAGGGGTCACGACATGTCGCTGAGATCCTAATCAAACATAGTGCATCTGATAGAGGATGGTGAGATATGGAGAATACCAAAATTTAAGGTGCGATGGACAGGGGGAGGCGGTGCTAGGGGGTCGAAACCTCGAAATTTACAGAAGTTAAATAAGGGATATATATCCACAGTATTTCAGAATAAAGGACGGAACTTTCGGGAGGTGATTTCTGACATCGAAACAAGTAAAAAGTTCCTTTGAACATAGGTGAAATTTCGCTTAGTTTTGGAAATAAAGCGTTTCCAACTTTGAGTCCAAAATGGACGCCTAGTAATGGGCGGTAATGAATAACTTTCAATAAGTGAAAAACGAGTCACTGATTAAAAATTCCGTGTCCGGACATTTGTTTCTAGCAACATGGTGGACATCAGAATTGAAAACACGATGTCACCGGTTTGTCAGTGTTGCCAACTAGGTATAAAGTTTATTTTTTCAAATGGCAGTACGTCGTGTTATTGGGTATTTTACACCGTCTACCGATAATAAGCAACATACTTAAAGCACAGAACACAGTGTTGCAAACTACGAATAACACAGAGAAGTTTTCGCGATCTTATAAGTCAGTCGATCTGAAATCGTCCAGCTTGTATTTCTATCCCAATCTATTAATTAATGGCCGCCATTTTTGCAGTAGTTTACAAACATGTAATATCTCCGTACTGGTTTAACATAGGACATTCTCGTGCTTGAATTGGCTACTCATGCTAATTGCAAGCAACGCAAGCGTTCATGAAAACCAGTCCTTAGTTAGCAACAAAGCGGAACTTGAGCTTTGAACAAAAACAGATAACCGGTGTTTTCAATTCTTGAACAGAAAAAACGAAAACCGGTATTTTCAATTTTTAAACAGAAAAAAACAAATTATCGTTTTTTAAATAACCGGTTTCGGGTTTTTAAAGACGCTTTTGCCTATCCTAGTTTCGATACATAATTATGGCACAATATCTTCCACTTGACATCATTCAGCGTTTAACTTCTCTGTAAGTGCACCCTCTGGAAGTAATATTTAACTGGAATGTTTTTTTTTTTTTTTTTAGACTAAAGTGAGCTTTCTGAAGTATGATCCAACACTATCTTCTTACTGAGTCTCAAATTACAGTGTACAGAATGGCTTTATACATACGACACAGCATGGTTACACCACCAATTGAACATAGACAATAAATGTGCAACCAGACGTGACTATTCAAAATGGCACGACTCTTAAAAAGTAACCTAGTAGCAGTGCTTCCAGTTGAATATGTTATTGGAAAATGGGACCAGAGTCACATTTATGAAGTTTCGATAAGAATGACAAAAACGATCTTTTCTAACACAGTAAGCATGTGAAGTATGGTTCTTTTAGGGCTATCATGCTACTGTTCTGGTGGATGGATCAGGACCATTTGTGATGCAAAAAATGTGTCGACTCGCAGAGAGCCTGAAGCAAGCAATAACTCAAAATCACCAAGAAAGTGACTCAGGCCCCTTTTTATAATAACATATTCAATTAGATTTGAGTTCATTGGTTACTTAATTTCTTAACAATAAAACAAAACACGCATACACACGCTCACAAATAGAGATCATTTTTACCAGGTCATTAACTCCCACACAGCTTTATTTAATTTTTTATGAGTGGCACACGCGGACGCATTTCATCACGCAGGTGCTGCTGTTTTTGGTGCACCTGCTCCACAAAGAAAATCAAAGAGAGAAAAAAGTGGAAAAATTGTTTTTGAATGAAAAAAAAAAAAGATGAAATTGCTTTCTTTAAAAAAAAAAAAAATCACAATGGCTTGCAGGCTATTATAAGAACCAAGCACGTGCTTCCAAACGTGCTAAAACATAGCTTAGTGCTGAATTTATTTTCAATTCTTTAAAACACAACACAACAAAACAAAAGCTACAAGAATCAACAGTAAAAACGGTTGTCAATTTAGCTGCTTTTGGCTAGCAGATCTGGATATTTTCACACTTCACTTAAAATGTTTAAAATTCTTACCAATAGCATCCAATGACCTCTACCTCTACTTAAAAGCGATATTGGACTGACTGCTGCCATTGAAAATTTCATGAATATATGAAGCCAGAGAGTGGTGAGGACACTTAATTTAGTTTGTACACTTCCAGTCGAAACCAATATCGACCAAATTTTTTGTTCTAACTCAGTTATTTATGCTTGATATCGCTGTGTGGTCGGTTTTTGGATTCATGGCTTAATTTTTGCAAAAAAAAAAAAAGAAAAAAAAAAGTTAATATTTGTACTATTTTCTATTCAATGTAGAGTACGATATACTATTATATGAATAATTCAGGAATTTAGACATAAAACAAAAAACGGGCCACACAGTGATAAGAAGCGTATAAAACTGAGTTAGAACTGAAAATTTGGTCCACATCGGGTTAGACTCAAGTTAGGAAATCTTGGTTTCGTCGTTTTATTTACAGTGGGTAGCGTCAGAGCCTGTTAGTATGACGTCGTAGGTGATGACGACTTCCGCCGTGTTTACTATCTTAATCCTCAAGTCTAACCAACCAACCGTCATTCTTTATCTATGTAACTGAACGAAGAATAAAAACTTGTTAATAACTTGGAAGAACTATGTTACCTCGTACAGACGAAACTGGATATAAAATCAAGAGAAAAGAGAACATAAGTTTAGAAGGCAAAGATGAGATAAAGAGTAATCTATTTCTAAAGAATAAAAAAGACAATAAATCAATATATAACGTAAACAATATTTAATTTATTAACATTTTTTATGAAACATCACGACTGTTATGGCCGTAAACTTAATCTTAGCCAATGAAAATTAATAATGTCTCGCCAATGACATTTCTAGGTGGTATCACTTGATCTTAGACTTGTTCTGCCATCTGACTAGTAGGCTGGAGGTCGGGAATTTTTGTATACTATGCAGAGTATAGCAATATTAACTTATTATTATTTTCTTTCAATGGGCTGATTTACATGCAAGCTTGCGTTGCTTGCTTTGCGTTCGATTAGAGTGAGTAGCGAATTGAAGCACGTGTTTTGTTACGTAGTACGTAGAACACGCAATAAAACACGTGTTTCAATTGGCTACTCACCCAATTCGTACGCAAAGTAAGCAACGCAAGATTTCATGAAAACCAGCCCTTACAACCACGTTTTCTTTTTAGCGGATTCCGCCTCCCCCTTCCCCTGGATACAAATTGGTCATTGTTTAGAATAGCTTTTCGCCGAAGTAATTCCTAACGGAAGGCACGTCATTACATCAATCTAGCAATTGTTGAATTATGTGAATCATAATGGACATTTTTTATCTTATTATTTTTCAAAGAACTTTAATTTTTCTTCTTTTTAGGCTTGGCATTAGAGGTGTCATTTTTAGGTCGAGAATTGATGCGAAAGACGTAGAAATGATGGATAAATGTCACAAACCAAACGACGCATGTAAAGTTCCTCCAGTCACAGCTTTTTTCTGTAGCTATTTGTTTCAAATAAACATATAAATGAACCAATCTGTCCCAAAACAATCGTTTGATCCTGGTGCTTTTGCATTTTAACCGCATTCTAGAAAGCAACGCCACACACAAAACAGTTGAATCCAACAAGCTAAGTTTTACTCCAACTACATTGACTAGGATCATGTAATCGCTATCGAAAACGAGATATAATGCTAGTATGTTGTCAAAATCTAGAGGATGAGACATGACAGTATTACGTCAATAAAAAGAACAAAATGTCACGTAATCGCGACGTAGATTTTATTACGAAGAAAGATTTTTATTTTTTTCGACCAATATATCACGTACTTTTCACGTGAGTGTGCTGCTTGGGAAGGTGGTTGAAGTGTCGTTGGAAGGGACTCGCCGCAATTTTCCCAACTAAACATAATCTAAATAGAATGCTCGGTGCTGAAGCCTGGCGGTGACATATAGGCCTATGCAAGGTCCCTCGACTGGACTCCACAGCACTTGGCTACGTATAAATAATTAATGGCTTCCTTTCTAAACATTATTACAAAATTCATGGACATAGAAAACTCAGGTAAGATTTTCTTTCGTTAAACGCATTTTCAAAATTTTATACACTTCGCAGAAATAGGTTACAAAAGTCAGGTTAGACTATTTCCCTCCCTACTACACGATGCAAAGCCACCCTTCTCCGTGATAACGTAACTTCGTCTAGGAATTACTTCTGCGACCGCTTCAGGTCTTTTAGTTTCAATTTATCTGTTTACAACGCAGGCCGGTAGAGAGAGAGAAACTGACAATTCAGATTTGGGTACAGTGTGATCTTGATTTACAATGCGGTTTTCAATCTGCAGAGGCTACGATTCCTTCCCTTATTAATATTTTTTTCACGTTAGGCCGCCTTTCCAAGTACGCGTTAGTCACGTACTTCACTTGCGATTTGGCTGAGTAGCCAATAGAAATGCGTATTTAAGTATTTTTATTCGCTACTCAGCCAAATCGCAAGCGAAACAGACGGCCAGCGCATACATAAAAGGCCGGCCTAATGCACTTAGCTTCTGATGCATGTTGGCGCCTAAATGAAAGTAGCTGGAGAAAACATTTACATAGTATTGGGATTAGTGACTTCAACGGACGTTTGCAATCTTTTGGCGGTTGCACTGTACCGACTAAGCCTGTGTAACCTAGGGTAGAGTCACAAACCTGTTTATTTCCGTAAATGTTATTTATTTTTTGTTCAATGTATTGTGATGAAAAGGATTAGGAGGTGGCAGAGTAGTTATAGGCTGAACAACGCACTTTTCAATAAAGCCTTTTCAAGGTCTTTTTTATTTTTTTTTATTTTAGAGGAATTGTGTAAAAACTTCTTTCAAAATATCCTACTGAAAAAACTGAGCAGGTAAAATGTTTGTCAGTGGGGACAGGTCGATTTATGTTCTTATGTGATCATTCCTTTTAACAATCATGTTTTCACTTACATTTTCGTTTCCTCCTGGTTCCACCACATGTATCTAAATACGGGAGACGGATCTACTTCTAGCGAGCGACCCGAAATTGAAGCCAGCTCAAGCCATGAGTACCTGGCATGTGTAATTGATTAAAAAAAAATTTACATCACATTCCGTACAATACCATATTAAAAATATTCCAATATTCCTCCTCTCCTCCTTAGAATGGATCTTAATCCATTCTTTGCTTCCACACACCAAGGGATAGGCCAACCAATAAGACACAAAGTAGATCCCAATTCAGCAGGCAAGATTAATCGAATTCCGGCGCCAAGTTGACCCAGCTTAATTGTATTGGGCCAGTCAACCCATCTACCGTATTTACATCCATGGTTCCACCAAAGTTAACTATCTATTGCACGTTGAACACCGAGTATAGTGAAAGAAAACATTGAACAGTACGTAACGATACTGGAGTGCTTTATTAGTATCTAAAACATATAACCTTTTTGATAGCACTTATTTCCTATCATGATGTTCCGTTATTCCTAGTTTGTCTAATTTCCAAATTTGTAAAATAGCCTATAGTCTTTCCACAACTGTCAAAATCAAAAACAAATAAATGGTGGACTCGTGGTGAACTTTCTGGTGAACTCGTGTGTATTCTGTGCCAAAGCCCATACACAATGTAATAATTGAATTAGCTTTCAACAAGTATCTCCTTGTGTGTCTGAAAACTTGTTTGCCTTGATCTTTAATCGAAGTAAAAATAAAAGTAAACTTTTAGAGGTATATGATTATGTTTGAACAAGAATGTTCTATCCTTGTGCATGTGTTGGTTATTGTAAATAACAGTATTATTTTACCATAGGAAGTAAAGTCTCTTCTTCAGCTTCCATCGGTAAAGTTCAAACAGTTGCATTATTAGGGCTCATTTTCATGAAAGCTTGCGTTGCTTGCGATTTGGGTGAATAGCCAATTGAAACACGTAGATATTACACAACGTAATAAAAATACAGCATGTGTTTTTAGTTGGTTATTCAGCCAAATCGCAAGCAAAGCCAGCAACGCAAGCTTTCATGAAAATGATCCCTTAATCCTCTGTATGGTCCAGTATTGCGCAGTCGTATTACAGCTTGAACCGTAAAGAACACTGACAAATGACAAGCCACTTATTTGGAACTACTAGAATAGCCTAATGGTGAGTCCAGATTAAGCCAAATTTCTGTGGTTGCAGATGTTGGTGAACAGCGTCTCAGAACGGCGAAATCATTGAAAACAGAAAAGAAAGCAAAGAGAATGTATTTGGGTAATTACTTACTGCAGAAATGATTATATTTGATGACACAATACACTGCGGTAAGTTCAAACACACACAAAAGAAGAAATATCTAAAAGATCTTAAATGATTTACATGTACCCTCTTAATCGATTTTCAATATTACTGCTAACATTGTTCATGGGTTGCCAGATACTATAATTAAGTTCATAGTTTGTATCATTGACCTCAATCTATAATTATACTGGACTGACCGTTGCTATTGGAAATTTCATGAATATATGAAGCCAGGCAGCGAAGAGGCACTTAATCGCTTGTGTCCACTTCCAGTCTAAACCAATATGGAACAAATTTGCAATTCTAACTCACTTTTATACGCTTCTTATTGCTGTACGACCCGTTTTTTTAAATGTAAGTCTTAATTTCTAAGTTATTCATATAATAGTATCGTACTCTGCTTATAATCGCAAATAATATTTACGTTTTATGCAATAATTAAAACAAATAAAAAAACGGGCCGCACAACGATATCAAGCGTATAAAACTGAGTTAGAATAGAAAATTCGGTCCGTATTGGTATAGACTGAAAGTAGATAAACGACATTAAGTGCCCTCTCCGTTCCCTGGCTTCATATATTCATGAAATTTTCAATCCAAGCAAGTCACTTTTAGATAAAGGTCATTGGTATGGACAGTCCGGTATTTGCATAACTTAATCATTAAGGCACAAATCATAATAATAAAAAAAAACGAGCCACACAGCGATAACAAGCGTAAAAAAACTGATTTAGAGTTCAAAATTTGGCCCATATTGATTTAGGCTGGAATTGGACGATCGAGATTAAACATTCGCTCCCTGGCTTTAAATATTAATTGAATTATTACTAGCATCGAGCAGTCCAGTATTGCTTTTAGATAATAGTCAATGACGATTACAAGTAACTTTTAAAATTCATAATATTTTGAGTGCTGTTATCGCCCATAAAATTCATTTTATCTTATCATAATATTTTGCAAAATTTTATGATTGCAACGTTGACAGAATGGCAATTTGTCGCATTATGCGACCTTTTCCCACAACTTCACAGAGGAGATTGGTTCTGCTGGTTGGTATACCGCTGGTTTGACCCGTTTGATGGAAGCCTTGTCTGAGCAAGGTAAGAAAAGAGCGGGACACTATAAAACAGGATAAAGGTATAGGGAACGCCCATATTATCAAATGAATGTAATAGAAAGATCGGGACAGGAGCAGGAACTTTTTTAAAAAAAGTTCTTTTCTTTACGGTGATTCGTTCGAAAGATATTTGTCACCGATTCCCGTGAAAAAAAAAAACTTGCTTATAAACACGAAAAGAGAATGTAGGAAAGCGAAAGAAAACTGTCCTATTCCTAAATCAATTATTTCACCAGTTCTTCAGAAAGCGAAGAAAGTTAATATTGCAGAATATCGTATTTCATTGCAAACAGCAATGCTTCTGCAAAGATTGACATTCGGTAGTTACCGGTATAGGGAACAGCCATAAGTTTGTAGTTGTTAGCGCCTGGAGCAATACAGCCGGCCAGGTGGCCCAGCGGTCTGCGGCGGTAGGCCATCGGCTCGAAGGTCCCGGGTTCGTGTCCCGGCAGGGGCATGGATTTTAACAGCTAAAGGCGAATCGTGACGGGCCGAAGTTCAAAGTTACTAGACTGGCCCATATAAAAATAAAGCAATACAGATATGGAAGAATCAAGGAACTGAGTTAAAATTAAATTGAACTGTTATTAACGTCGTTAATAAACTGGTGATCTTCTATGGACTGCGAAGAATAAAAAAAATCCGCCAGTTAGTATTCAAATTCTTGTCCGTCTCGCATAGATTATTCGAAGGTGCCTACTTATGTCAGTAAACAAAAAGGGAAGAAAAACCAGCCTCCGTAGATCTGCTGGTTACGGTAGCGGATTTGTGATCGGTCTTTGGGAGGCAAACGGGTTCGAGTTGTGCAGTTGGCCGTTTGACTGAGGATTGCTCTGTTTTGCTTAGTTTCAGTAGAAAGATGTTCAGGTGGTGTGTAGTTGACAAAAGCCCTGGCCGCTATCTTACTTAATCCTTGACTCTTTCCATGACAGAATGCTTGCTGAAATGCCACATGAAGCATATACATCACTTTATTAACATTTTTTATCCTTATGCCAACACTTATACTTTGGCACGCAAATTACTGAAGGTTTAATTAAAAAGAATTAATGTGACAAATTATACTGGCCTTGGTTTTTCTGAATTATGCCCCATTACAAAGACGTAGACCTAGGCTAGACCATGGTTTAGGCTAAGCCGGTGCATTTGAAAATTAATGGTGTAAGCCTAACTTAAGACTAATACAAAACTCCGTCTTTGCAATCGTCTCTTAGTGTTCTCATTTCCTATACTTCTTAATACAAAATCTCGATAAAGTTAGCTTTTGTAAGATTTGTTTTAATTAAATTTATAGTCACTTACGAATGAGTTTTATTCAGAATCTGGATGTTTTCGGGCTGAAAACCTTGAAAATGTGAGACGAAACATTGTAGAGGGACCTTATAATCATAGTACAAAAGCCTTACCATCTGTTCAGTTTAGCCAAAGTGGTCCAAATAGGACTATAATATTTTTTAATTACGCTAACTTACGTAAAATTGAGATGAATGATGGAAATAAACGAAAATAGAATGTTTTCTACGCCTGTCCTATATAAAAATGTCTACTTTTGGCATAGACACGCTACGGCCGAATATTGTCAAAGGAGCTGATAGATCACAAATTATTAGAAACAAAAAATGAAGGAAAGAAAGAAAGATGAAAAAAGTAATTCATAAAGTGAGTTAAATCATAGTTATAAAAATATAATTTGCCGTGTATTTTTTTTCATAATATTAATTAATTACTAACAAGGGACTAATTGTGTTATATTTCAGGTTTTAATAATTGAAAATACAATGCACGGCGAAATAGTTGCAACTTTTGTTTTATTTCATATTAAATGTTGGGTTGTTGAAATACAACGTCAACGCGTGGGAACGACATTTCAGGGCGCACAGCTTTGTCACGGAGTGTCACGCATTTTTAGCAATCACCAAAGTTACCTGATGATAGATTAGCTACAGATTTTCAACAAACAAATAAAAAAATCTCAATAAAACACAACTCATTTCGTACTTTTTACTTAAAAGTACATTAGCAATATATTTGTCACCAAACTATTGGAAATCTTGATCTCTTTAATATATATGGGAGGAAAATGTAATGGATCTTTCTTTGGCCCGAAGAACGGTGAATCAGTAGCAGTGACATTGAACGAATCTAGAGCTATTGTACTGGAACAGTTTTGGTGTTTGTATTATTTTTCAAGGGGGGTTGGTTGCTGCTGGTCGAAAGAAAATAAAATTAAAAAAAAAGTGTTATGAAGCCAAAGACAGCGTCTGAGGGGTTGTTTGGAAGAGGTTGTCGAGGATTTTTGGTAAGAAGAAAGGGAGGGAGTTTTTTCCGCCGCCCCATTTACGGGGTCATTGACCCTACGTATACAACGAATATAATACATCATCACCACTACTACAACCGGCCCCTGTTCTTCTTTCGATTTATTTTTGTTTCTTAAAAAAAAAAAGAAGCTGGTTTTCCAGTTATAAATGCAGGATCCTTCTTTCAATACGCGAAGAAAGCTTTAATGTCGTAAAACGTAATGCGTTTTCAATACGCAATTCACTTCAGGCACTCTTTCTTCATGTTTCCCTTTACTTGTCCCCACTTTTTTCCACTGGTTGTTAACAAGCTATTCATGACTCTACTAAACAACCAGTGTACGTGACTGTAGCAGCAGAAACTAGTAGCAGAAGAGTTATCAGAATAAGAATAACACGAACATACATCAAACTCTGAACATTAAACAAGAAAAAAGAATGAATATATGAGCTATATATAGGCTGCAAGAGAATTACAATTTTATTATGTACTAGCTGATATGCTCGCGCGTTAGTGCGGGAGGATTTATCGTTATTAAAAAAGCATTCTCGCCAGAATGGCAGCAAATTTTCAGCGAATCCCCAAAATTGCTTCGTCCCTATTTATTTTCACTCTGTCTGCATGTGTGTATGTAGCGCAGACTAGCGTTTCAACAAGAGAAACTGATTTC
This sequence comes from Lepisma saccharinum, assembly GCA_022664845.1. Taxonomy (NCBI): domain Eukaryota; kingdom Metazoa; phylum Arthropoda; class Insecta; order Zygentoma; family Lepismatidae; genus Lepisma; species Lepisma saccharinum. Next base: position 57,758 of record JAGDQP010005237.1, read on the forward strand.
AGATTTGGAGTCAGTGACCTGGCCTTTCTCATCTGCTGTCTCTGGAACTAAACAGGCAGTTCCTTTTTCATTTGGATAGGCATTCAGAGGGTCGTGGGATCAATCTCAGAGGCCATCCATCCTGACTGAGGTTTGTCAAGTTTTTTCCTCAGTCATGCCGGGATGGTACCTTCAAACTAGGCCGTAGTAAATTTCAAGCTGCCTTGCTACTTGTTAGGCTACATCATCTCCCCTATGGTATCTCAGCCTGAACCAAGGACGCCTAAAGGTCATAATAAAATTAAGTTCAATTCAATTAATTCCTCATTTAAAGAGTTCTTCTATGAATCCGTTGGTGTAATCGGGCCTGCCCTAGGACTACTATGCTCTTTGTTCTGTACTCGAAATGGGCGTAAGCCATAATATTGTCACCGCGCATACAATTAATTTTATCTTGTTTTGTTCATTTTTCAAATCCTATTCAAAGACAAGGAATTTGGGCACAGCCCCTTCCTCGTACACCACCAGGATTACTTCAGCGCGGTGCGGGTTGTATAAGGACGTAGGATTAGATAATATGAAACGGGTGGGGTTCCAAACTACCTTCCACAGGGTCAAATTTTTGGGATCAAACGCAATTTATGATCTTTCCCTGATGCAATGAAAGACCCAACGGTCATTAATCATTCATTACACACGTAGATGGAGACAGACAGTATTTGAGTGAAAAGATTACGTTGGTCTCTCTCTGGCTGTTGTATTTACTACTGAAATATTTTTTGTATGAGAAATGCATAGGTTTTATCCGGTATTACGTTAGTACTTGTAATATAAACATAAAACTATTCTTTAAGATTTTTTTCCCAGTATTTTTAGAAGAAAAATTTAATTGTTTAAAAGAAAGGTTTAATTTGTGTTATTGTTTTCCGGAGTTTTAAATATAAATTTTACTAGTCTGGAAAGCCTTCCATCGCTTCAAAAAAAAAACGTCAGGTCTAGATAAAAATCCTGTTATTTAATTCTAATTGCAATTCAACCTCAGGACTGAAATTTTTTACTTCCTCTCTGCGCACTCAACCATAATATAACACACTAGCCCTCTATCTAGACCACAGCATACATTTCGGGTGTCAGTTGTAATAACATGGGTGATATGATTATGTGATATTTTAGAATTCGGTTTGGGAATAGAACCGAAGTCATGAAGTAAGAGCTACAAATATTACTGAAAATACAAGAGTTTGATCCGTAGCTCAGTTGGTAAAGAGTTTGTTTAGCAATCGGAAGGTCCTGGCATCGATCCCAGCGGCCGCCCATCGTGACTAAGGCTTTACCAGGATTTTTCCTCAGTCACGCCAAGCAAATGCCGGGATAGTACCTACAAACTAGGTCCTTGACGACTACCTTCCAACATTTCCCCCTGCCCTATCCTGGGCTGAGCCAGAGATGCCTAAAGACCTTAAATAAAATTTAAGACTTGGATGATGACATTCGATTTTCTTACATCGCATGAGTGGGAAGTTCCTCTGTGTTAGCGTAGCTTCTATAATATGTTACATAATAATAATAATAACCTCCTGTTACTGAAAATGTCAAAATTGTCAGAAAAACAGAAAATTTGACGTAAATTTTTTTTAAAAATTGTGCTAAAACGGAAAACTTTTTTTTTCACAAGTCTTAATTTTATTTAGGAGAAATGTCCATGTTGAATTTCTGGGGATTCTTAAAGGGATTTACCGCCTGAATTGTTACTAAAGAGATCCCCAACCCGACTAGACTTTCGGTTATTGACCTTACAAGAAGAATGACAGGCAAAATGGAATGGTCTGTAACCTTGATGATGTCCGTAGAAAAAATAAAGCTGGGGGTGGATGGAATTCTGTAAACATGAACTGACCGCGTTTATTTCCGAACTTGTTTTGTATTTTTTCATTTTGCTATAATGCAGTATCATTTGTAATATTTTTCGTCAATCCGTATACCTGTGATTGTTAGCACCATGAGCCAATAATTCATCTTGTCCATTGTTTACTTTTGAGGAAAGGGATTGGCGGAACAAGACTGGCGAGAGGGAGGGTTATGTCACCGTTACATCCCCTCTTTATCCTGACACTCCCCTATGTTGTTCGTTTTCCTTATTGTTATATCTCAAAAAAAAAAAGTTTGGATAACTCACACTGCAAAGGAAGTGGTTGGTGGTTTAGAAAGAAGAGCGAAGGACAACCATCAGCAGAGCAGAGTCAGACAGTTTCTGAGTTGTCGAGTGTGTGGACGGACTGTGGGGCAGATGAATCAAGCACAACGAAGTCAGGGGGAAGACCTCATTGGATCGTTTCTTTCTTTTGGTTGATGAGTAGCCGGTTGTGGAGGAGCAGACAGCTTGAATTGCAGCTGGATCGGTTGGGTAAGCAGTTGGGAACATCAGCTGACAGAACAAAGGGATTAGGGTTCTATTTCTGTGTTCTCATAGCCTGCAGGATATGACTTTACTCTTTTTATTGTTGCTTTCAGAAATCAAAAAGAGGATGACATTTTAAGGTAGAAGTAAGTTAATCAATATACTGTACTTATTTACAGGGATTCCGCCAGAATTTTGAGTTTGGGGGTGTAAAGTCAAAATCGGGAGGGTGTAAGTTGAATTTTTCACGGTTTCTATCGATTTTAACCGTATTTTTTAAGTTGGGGAGGGGGTGCTATCGAGGATTTGGAGGGTGATACCCATCCTCAGGGGGTTCTGGCGGAATCACTGCTTATTTAAGTTTTAAAATGATACTTTATTGCATCTGTGAAAGTGAAACGAGGTATTATTATTTTAATTATTTTGTAGAATTGTAAAGAGCCATCCACATAGGCTATATTTTTGAACAATGTTTTTAACTTGGTTTTGCAATAGTGCTGTAGCCAGTGTTCGAAATGGGCAACGCTTGCTCCCGGTGGAAGCATAACATGTTACTTGCGATATTGCATAACTAATAGGTTATTGCATTGCATATTTTGTATAATAACAATATTTCACCAAAGAAAAACAACGTAAATGCAAACAAGCTACGTCATCGGAACTGCAATACCTCATATGTAGCATTTTTAAATTTTCATTTTTTAAATATCAATTTATAGTTTTGTATCATGTTGTAGAAAAAATTAATGTGGAAATGACTTACTTTTTGAGATATAGCAACTTTTCAGTACCTAAATTGTATTCAAGACTGTAGTCAAGAAACCGGTTTTTTTGGCCTTCCTGAAAAATTCATAATTTGCCACATAGGGGGTATTGCAGTTCCGACGACTTACTTTGTACACTGGTGTGCAAAACTTAAGGGCGAAATCAAAAGAATCCCTAACGCTGTACATAGCAGCAGTGCCCAAAGGCTTGTCTAGGAGCAGTAGCACATGCGTAACTAAGCAAAGTGCTGTACAGTTTTTAGGATATAAGAGCGTTACTGGCTTCTGTAAATGGTACTTCTGAAGCCATCTTATGAATTCGGAGACCTACTATGAGATCCCTAGGTGATCTTAAAACAGTTTGATTATTGCCTTCCATCAAAGTTTGGGGTCGTTCCCCAGCATTCTACGAAGAAAGGGGAAAGAAAACTCTAATTTGAGAGAAGTGGGGAACGACGTTGACCGCGTTCGTCCCTGGCTGTAACTAGTATAAGACGGATCGTCGTTCTACCGTTGTACTATTTTTCTTCTTTTACGGAGCCCTTGAAACCGTTTCAAGAAACTCGGAAAAGTTAAATATCGCCCAACTTTTGTAGCTCGTTGCAAAGGCTCTGCGTCTGTGCTTTTATGGCGGTAATCAACCAGCTGGTATTTCAACGATAGGACCGGAAATAATAATAATAATAATAAAATACAGTGATCGAAGTGGTGGCGATTGACTGTTCAAAGTAAAAGCAAATGAGCTCCCATTACTAAAAAGGTAGGAGTACGACAAATCCAAAATGAATCCTTCTCCCCAAGGGCACCGATTTCTGTGTAACTTTGTGGGGGAGGGCATTCACGTGTGTGTTTTGGGGGGCTCATTCAGATGTGGGATTTATCAATGAAATAGATTTGCCAAAGGGAAATACGCATTAGTAGAAGGGAAAAACAAATGACTATGTACTGTAGAAATAGGAGAACCCATTTCAACTTTGAGGGGCCAGGCCCCAAAGCCTCCCCCCCCGGGGGGGGGGGGATCGGCACCCATGCCCTCCTTGCTCATTCCACTCCCACACTTCGAGCACTGCCTTTATGATTAAAACCGAGAGCTGAATCAGACGTCTTACCACCTCTACATATTTACCTTTATTTATTTTTTATAATCTCTATGGAGACGACTATCAGATCTGTAATCCAGCTTTCCAGTGCCGAGTCAGACTCCCTAGTCACTATTTTCGCTGTCTGTGTGTGTTTTTCGTTCTTACGTTTTATTTTTGTTTGTCTCCCCTGAGTAGGAGACAGCTCTAATTTCTTTGATATACCTCTGCACAGTTCCGTCGGATTCTCAACTGAAAGTGTGATTTCTTCCCGAAACTTGTTTACAATTTCTGTTTCAAATACATACGACTGTCTGGAGAGAGCGACATTCTTGATCTTATAGAACTGAATATCTTGTAGAGACTGAAAAACTGAATATCGATAATAACAAACTAAAGACGGTTTTGCAACAATCTCAAGCCTGGTTTTGGTTTTACGAAAAAAAAAAAAAATATTGTTTTCATGCTTAGCAGAAATCCTCCCTTCCTGAAATCGGGCAGATACAGTGCTCGATTTGTCGAGTGGAGGGGAGATCCCCTGGTGCCTGAGGATTTGTTGATTATGAATATTATCCCAACCAGAGAAAAAATATTTTTACTTTTACCCAAAGAGATATTAAGTGAACACTTACAAGCAACAGCTTTAGCCCCCACCCCTTTCTTAATTTATAACAAATCGAGTACTGGGCAGACAGGTACCCTAGTAGGAACAAAATAGACATACTTGACTGGAAATAAGCTTAAAAATTATTTTAGAAGTGGAAGTGAATAATTATCTTTTGGAAGTGAATAATTTTAAAATTCCCTTTTTCTTTAAAAAGAAGAAGAAGAAAAAGAAATATGAAAAGAACGCTTAAAACTTTAAATTACTGGTTTCAACATTATATTTAAAAACAATTACAATCATCTCCTTAAGTTTTAAAATCCAATAATAATAATAATAATTATTATTATTATTATTATTTTAAAATTCTGAAAAAATATTTTGCAATACTAATTAATTATAGTTTAGGGAGGTAGATTTTAAATAAAGGCCTATTTTAAATGCATTATTATTATTATTATACCATTATTATCTTGAAACTCTCCATATCACAATTCACATCTTTTATTTCTGTTTAAGTATTTTAAAATCTAAGAAGGAGATTGCATTGAAACAAAATTTAAAATAAAGTTTGAAAATAGTTAACTTACTAAAAAAACGTAAACATATTTAAACGTAAAATGATATATGTGATTTTAAAATATTTTTCAGATAATATTAAAAACTGTTTGCAATATTTTCTTGGTACTACGAACTTATTAAAATGTGTTTTGAACTGGTAAATTTCAAAGGACCGTATTATTATTATTATTATTTTAAAATGCAAGTAAAATAAATAAAAGTATCTCCTTAGAAAGGTATCAGTCATCGAGCTCTACGTAAACGATACTGGAGTGACAATTTAGTGTTCAAAGATAGAAGCCAGAGCAAATATTTAAACTCGTTTGTCCACTTCCAGTCTAATCCAATGTGGACTAAGTTTTCAGTTGTAACTTAGTTTTATACGTTTCTTATCGCTGTGTGGCCCGATTTTTTAAATTTAAGTCTTAATTCCTGAGTTATTAATGTAAGAGTATATCATACTCTGCATAGAATAGAAAATACTGCAAATAATATTTACATTTTTTGTCAGAATTAAGACATAACTAAAAAACGAACCACATAGCGTTATTAAGTGTAAACAACTAAGTTAGAACCGAAAATTTGGTTCATATTGGTTTAGTCTGGATGAATCACTCCCAAGAGGTGAGAGGGATCCCAGGAGTATATAATTTCAATGCCCCTGGGAGCCACCCACTCTTGGGGATTGTTCATAAATATGGCCCTAAATGTCCTCTCCGCTCCCTGGCTTCATATATTGATGAAATTTTCAATGGTTGCAGTCATTCCAGTAAAGTTTTTTGATAGAGGTCATTGGTATCAATCATGACAAAATTATTTTATAAAAATATTTTACAATATTTTTGCTATTTGGGTGCATGTATTGCAACCATTGACGTCTATCTAAAAGCGATACTGGACCGATCGATGCAATAAAAATTTTTAATGAATATATGAAACCAGGCAACGGAAGAAACAGTTTATCTCGATTGTGCACTTCCAGTCTAAACCAATGGACCAAATTTTTAGTTCTCTCATACCAGAATACTTACTGTCTGTATTCTTGCAAATACGTAACTATTATTTACAGCAGACGCTACTATTGTATGCACAATCTGGTATGGGCATAATTCAATAATTAAAGGCTGCTTTTCTTGAAAGCGGGTGTTGCTTGCGATTTGGGTGAGTAGAAAATTGAAATACATGTTTTATTGCGTATTCTAGGTGTAAGGGTTGATTTTCAAACACGCTTACGTTGCTTGCGATTTGGGTGAATAGCCAATTGAAACACGTCTTATACTACGTAATGAAACTACATCACGAAACACCACGTGTTTCAATTGGCTGTTCACCCAAATCGCAAGCAACGCAGGCTTTCATGAAAATGAGCCCTAACACGTGTTTCAATTGGAATCATCGCAAGCAACACACGTTTGCAACGCACAGCGATAGCAAGCGTCAAAAACTAAGAACTGAAAGTTTGGTCCATATTGGATTAGAGTCTGGATGTGAACGATGTTTGCTTGGGCGCCTATTTTTTCGACCCAATCACTCTAGTATCATTACGTAGAGCTCGATCATTGCAACTGGAAAAATGTTCAATACAATGTTTCACTTGCATTGAATGCGATATTAAAATTTGTGTATTTGAAAAAGAATAGAGAAAGTGATGAAAGCCCCTGCAAAGCTGCTCAAATTACTAAACCACACATGTCAAAAGAAAAAGACCCCATGCGTAGGAACTTTTTTTTTTTTGCCAATCACATCTGCGATTGACGTTTTTAGTTACGCCATTCGTGTTTGTCAGATAATGCAAACATGTCGAACGCAAATACTGACTGTGTGTTCTTTTCGTCCTGTTTCATCATCCTTTTCTTTCTACACTGTGTCATGTTAGATTAAAAGAAGAAGAAGAAAAGTCTTGCAGCAAGATCATTGGAAGCTCGCGAGGGCGTTGGCCCGGTGCTTCACTTGGCCTGCCTCCAACAGCTCGTAAATCTGACACAACTTTACTTTACTTCCCCTCACTCCCCCCCCCCCGCTTGCATTGCTCAGCTAGTTAAATGAAGTGATTAAGCTTTCGAGTTGCAGCCTAATTGTCTCCCAAGGAAATGCAGCGGTGACTAATATGACTAAATGGTAAGAAAGGTTCTTGTCCTAAGTTTAACCAGGACCAGGAAATAAAGAATAATAAAAAAAGCCACGTTAATTTTATATTAAAACCACTTTTATATTCAGACAATAGTAGTAGCTGCGTTCATCCCTTCCAGGGTTGATTTTCAATGATGAAGATCATGATGACTCGGAGGCAAATCCATGACCAGAATGAAGGTTCCTGGGCAAGATGAACCAATGGTGAAACCATTGCCTCCTTTCGGATAAATGCCACTTGTATCCCTGTCGGGATCAAACCCGGGACCCATTGATTAAAATGAAGGACGCGTTACCATTCAGCATACAACGAATCATGTGAAAATTTTAAGCTTCAGAGTGGTGCACATCATAACTAGAGCCGGATTCTTAAATTCCTTAGTGTTAGGTATATCATACTCGTAGTCTTAAACTTGCTTACATTTACAGCCAACTTTTTTTTTTAATCAATTTCAGTATATAGGCTAAACGTCTCTCTTAATATTGCAGTGCTTTTTGTCATGTCTGTACTACATTTCACGACAAATCTTTCTTAACTAAGAAGCATTCGGGAGGTCGTGGGTTCGATCCCAGCGGCCGACCATCCTGACTGAGTTTTTTTAGTTTTTTGTTCTGAGTCACGCCAGCCAAATGCCGGGGTGGCACCTTCAACATAGACCCTGGCCGACACCTTTCCATATCCTTTCCTCTCCCCTATCCAGGCCTGAGCCTTAGATGACTAAAGGCCATAAATAAAATTCAAATTCAAATTCTTAACTTAGAAAAAGAAAGTTTAAACTTTAAAAAAATAATTAATTCATTAACAGCGATTCAGTGCTCTGCCCAAAATGCCAACAATTTTTTTTCCAAGTTTTGAGAAAGTTTCTCTATTGGTCATCTGACATACTACATGTCGCCAGTCACATGCTATTTTGTCGTATTCTCTATTATGATCGAAATGGAGTTATTTGTATGAAAACCAAAATCGGCTCACTTTTGTTGACCCGCTGATCCGATTGATCCAGTCTTAATCCGACTTACTCGGTGACCCGGCTTGACCTGGTCGTGTCAATTAGTATTGTCATTTGTCAGATTTGTTGAGAAGTGAGTTCACGTATTTAAAATTATACCTTGTGATTTATGTACTGTATGATTCATCATATAAGGTAGGAGGCGGTGATAAGGTCCAAACACTGATTTTCGTATTTACTCTCAGTTTCTTTGACAACGATTATTCCCTTCTCGTAGCAGTCCTTGGATACAATCTAGTGGTAAACACGGAAACCTTCTGACTTTCATTGTGGGAGTAGCAACTGGCGCGAAAGGGGTTTGAAGATAAGTGCTATTCTGTTTTCTAATTTTTCTTCGAAATTCCGACTTTTTTTTTTTTTTTTTAATAAACATGGATAATCAAAATTTGAATTGTAGTGTACTAATTCAGCAATGCATTGATGTGGTTGAAATCAGTTTTGACAAAGAGCCGACTGTGGAATAACCGTTAATAACTAAGTGGTCGCTGCAGGAAATAAGGCCCAATTAAATAATTAAGTGGGCCTTATTTCCTGTGTAACTTAAAACACATGTTGTATCTTTCCTTTGACGATTTTAAATCGAATTCCTTTTAACAGCATTTTAAACGGAATTCCGCGAAGCAGTCAACATTTTTTACTTCAACCCAAAAATATGTTCCTCCACACAATTGTACACTGCAAGAGTTCAAGTTACTTTAAATATGTTCATAGTGTATGTGTGTTGAAAGTTCACAAAGAATAAAGGACAGTTATTGTCAATGATTACTTTTCAAAATTAGATGATGTCCTTACAAAATTGGTCATAAAAGGATGCCCTCAAAATATATTTAGTGTGGTCGATTCGTCTTACATTACATCACCAACAAAACGTCCTCGCGCTGAAAGGAGCTAGATGTGTACATCTTATCTCCCATGAACATGCTGAGAACGCGACATGTGTAAGTGCTATGGGCACAGTGATTCCTCCCATGATTTTGTTTAAAGGGAAAAGATACACAAGAAATTCTTCACACGTGGGCATAAGGTTCGTGGCCCACGAGAAAGACAGGCCGCAACGCGTAAGCTTCCAACGCTGGTGACGTCGTCATACTAGTCCGGCTGCTCAACTCATCCTGCTCGCGCGGGGCCAGATGTCCCAATATGTTGCACTATTTGAAAAGCAATCAAATTATTGATATTGGTAAAGAAAGCTGGCCGTGCATAAGATAGTTATGACGTCTAAAAGTTCAATGACAAGTGACGTTTTCGTTCAATAGGTTCACAACTTCCTCCGGGTCCATTTTTTACTTATCCATTATCATGGATGGAGTAACTTCTCATCTTGACATCTATATTGTAGAAGCAGCAGATGAACATGACATTATTCTATTTTGTTTACCAAGTAATATAACCCATGAGTCTCTTGACCGCCCAGTATTCAGATCCTTCGAGTATCATTGGGATACTCAGCTCTTATATTGGTGGGACCTGGACCCCGAGGAACCGAACAGAAAATTAAACAAGGGTTCGCTGAAGTATTCACTCCATTTTGGAGCAAGTGTGTGACGCTAAGTAATATAATAAGTTAGTTTAGGGTAACAGGAGTTTTTTCATTCGATCGCAAAGTGATATCTGAAGAAACATTTGCCTCTAGTGTTGTAACACCTGTTAAAGAATCTGATGACATCAATTTCTCTGTAAGGCTAGCTGCATTGAAACGTAAACGCAAGGTTAAGAAGAGAAACGAAACATCACCCTTCCAAGAACAGATATCAACACCCCACAAGTAAAGAAATGAAGGAGCTGGGTCTTCTCGAAAATAAATAAATAAAAATCCATCAAGTACAAAACACAGAAATTTATTTGAAGGAACTGCAGACAATGCTGCAAACACAAACCAGTTGGAATATGGAGTCACAAGAATAGATCAACTGCCAATCGACTGATGCTCCGACAACACCCATTGCTAATCACTCGACATCTATTACAGCTGCAAAAAGTGTTGGGTATGGGTACATGAGCAATGTGTGGGACTGACTAAACAGGAGAAAGAAGTTTTCTTTTGTTGTGAGTGTTACTGAAATGAATGAACTGATTTTGTATTGTCTTGCACAAAAGCACTTTTATTTATAGAAACTTCCATTTCATTCTCGCAAATTATTATTTTTTAACTAAATGGTTTTTCATGAGCCAAATCTAAACATTATGGAAAGACACAAGTTTTTTTCTTCTTTAAATTAAAATGTTAAGCAAATTTTAAGTTTTTAATTATTTTCACAATTGTATAACCTACCTAATAAAATATTTTTACAGCTTGTAATCTACATGACAACATTGTTTTCCCCTCATTTCATCTAATTATTCTGTATCGAAATTCATTTTAAGTATACCTTTACCATGGGCTTTATTGCCTGCTGGTGCAGATATTAAGGCCCACTTACAAACTTCGCTTAATTTATATCTGTGTCAATAACTGACAACCTTATACTTATTATTAGTTGCGTAGAGCACTTATCAAAGAATATTTTTTGTTTAAAGTTTTTCCTCTATCGTTATTGGTAAAAAGAAGAAAATACATTTTTTGAAAGTGATCCTTATTATCGCCCCTTACCTTATGTATACTTACATTATTTAACAGAAAGAAGAAAAACAAACATTCATATTGAAATTATGTATTGTGAACGTTTACAATATAATTTATTGTATAAAGGTTAATGAACTAGGAATTTTTGACGTCGTATTTTTTTCGTCCTCTGGGGGCGATCATTCCTGAAAGACACACTGTTCGAACACAATAGTGTATAATAAGGAAATAATTAAAACTCTGCTTCGTTCTCCAGGTTACCGGGTTTGAAGACCTGATGCCCCGGTCCAAAACTTGACCCAGTGACCCGTTTCAGCTCTGGTAGGGCTAGTTCAAATTTCCCCTACAAGAGCGTACAAGAGCGCATCCTTTTTTTACCTTGTAGTTTCAGAGACATTTTACAGCTATGCGATTTCTGCATTTCGATCTTATATATCGATATTACTTTCGAATCGAAGAGTGATTGGTATAAATCAAATATCGATGGAAATAGTTTATCATTCATATTGAAAAGTCATTGGAATAGAATATCGTTGGGAATGGAATATTGCTCATAGGAAAATAACATTCGATTCGAATGTCATTCATATCGAAGAAATAGAAAATTGTTCAGTGGTTCATATCGCTCAAGCAAAACCTTAATCATATCGAAAAAATCATTCAGCTGTACTGTTAATTTCTTAGTTAAAATCAGAAATTACAGTAAGATTAGCAGGTGGGAGAAATTAAATCTCAACTTTCTTTGGAAAATATCTTAAGCTCGTGTTCTCTGTCGTATAAGGCTAATATAATAATGTCGCAAACGTCTGATATTGAAGAATCTGAGGTTATGAAAACGATTAGGGTCTTTGAACTTGCGAAAAATGAACCAGCTTCCGGTCCAGGTGTACATCAAAGCTCCTTTCACCTTTGCTTTTGATAGATAGTTTAAGAATCTTCCAAATGACTTTGGCATTGTGCTTGTGGGGTCTGCATGTGTGTTTCTGTAATAGCAGAATCTATGTATTCACACCTGTCCTGAGCTCACAATTGCTTTGCTCTTTTGGAGGTTGTGTGTGTGAGAGAGAGAGATTTGGTTGGTGCTTGAAATAGACACGCTTGGCTGTTTGTGAAAGAGGACTAACCGAAGATGACCGTAATCTGATCTATGTTCAAAAAACCCTCTCTCGCGCACGCAAACACCTCGGTCAGCCATTCTTTACTTTCAAGTCTCTCCATTCCGTGTATGAGGCTTGCTTTGAGCTTACTCGATTGGTTGATGTCTACAGAACTTGCTTTAATTTTAGCTATTTTCTTTGTTTCTTGTTTTAAACACGTTTTAATGTCTCTGCCGCCCGTTTCCCATTTGAACACGTGAAAACAGTTGCGAAATTAATCGCTTTCCCTCTCACTCTGCTGTACGCATGTGAGCCAATCTCGTATGTTAAATAGTCTTCATTTATATAATATTTAACGTCGGAAATTTAAATAGTTTGTTCAAAGAAGACTCTTAGTGTTCACCAACATAATCTCCACCGCATTGCTTGCTGAGGAATGAGTACAGTGACAACCAACCGCAGTGGTCGTGTGGACTGAGGCGGAAAGACAGTGTCTTCAAGATTGCGGGTTCGAAGCCCGCCTGAGGCTTCGATTTGTGGATTTTAACAAGTACTGCACTCATATATTCGTGATGGACCCAAGTCAAATGTTACAAAGAATAGAACTTAGAAAATAAAGTTTACCGAAGTTCAGTGGCAGATGAATAAAATGCCAAGTTGAACATTTCGTATAGAACACCTAATTAGATTTTTTATTTATAAACAAAAATTGAAGAATAAATTAATAGATATTATAAGCTGAAATATCAAAAGACCTTCTTCACATGAATAAAAAGATAGCTCTAAATAGCAAGAAGCAGGTTTGGTTTGGTTTGGTTTGAATAATTCCTCTGAACTCGGAACTGAGTTCGTTTGAGGGAAACATATGACTTCTAGACTGGGAACAGAACTAGAATAAGGAATTGTCTTCTGGAATTGTATGTACTTAGGTTAGACTATCATCTGCAGGAAGCAGGTAACAAATTTAGAAAGCAACGTTTGGCAAGACAGTAATTTTCTGGCATCTAAGACTAAAGAAGATGCATAGCTTGCAACACTGCAATCCGTGTTTATTAATCACTAGAGAGAGAAAAACTATACACGGACAAAAAAAATCCAATGGGGAAAAAATAAACAACTTTATGCCATACTGTCAGGACTATCAATCAGATAACATTATGTTTTAACTTGGAATATCTACCATATTGATACAAAATATATTCCCAAAACGTAATTTTAGTGTAAGGTATCGTTCTCAAGAAAGAATCATTTTATTTACTATTGTGGTAAGTCTGTTTTAAGAAACAAACGCTGTATCTCGGATTTCGACAGTACTTCTTGTTTTAATGTCAGAAATTCGCTTGTAAAGTTTGTATATTGAATTTTACTATATAATATTACATTATTATTATTTTAATCTTCTATCGCTACCATAGAGTTAGGAAGAAAATAGAGAGAACATACATGACGTCACATGAAGCCAAATTCGGTTCATCGGCAGCCATCTTTTGTGGCCCCATTAGAGTCCCTCTATACCGAGTACTGTGAGGATTGCCTTTTTTGATAGAGGATGAGTGCACCTGAGAGAGGCAATACTCGGAAAAGAGGGTCTCTGAATATTGGGCCACACAAGATGGCCGAAATGCCTCGTCCTTTCCGTCTCTTGGCTTCATTCCCCTCTCCGGCAAAACAACCTAAAGGCCGCTTTAGACGAGATAATTTATCGTACGATAAATCTTAGCGAAAGCAGTTTGCCAGGGTAAAAAGAAAAAAAGTTATGGATTTATACCATAGCATCTTGCCCTATTGTAGCATTCTTGCTTTCACAGTCTGGCACTACTGCTAATCGTAAGATTCATCGTAGCATAAATGCTGTCGTCTAAAGCGGCCTTTAGGTTCCCTCAGTTTATATTCCTAACTCTATGGTCGATACTGTTCTATACGATGATGATTGTTTAATGTTTATCCTATCTTTTCTAGGGATGGAAACAATATGTTTAACACACTTCAGCTACTACGTCTCGAATTAGAGTTGAGGCCTCCAACGCCGCTCCGATGTCGACCTCAGGCAGACGGACAGACGACGGTCAGTCAACGATCATGCAAACTCAGCCATGTGAAGGCGTCGCCACGAGCTACGATTGGGTCAACTTTTATGTTTTCGGCGCCGCATCATCAACATTTTCTCCCTTGTGCCGAGAGACTTATGCCATTTGGGGAGAAGGAGCTTACATGTCAAGGTAGGCTAATATGGAACCCGTACTTAAAAGACAGGGTAGTTGTATCTATCTTTAAAATGTTCAATTTTGAGGTTTTAGTAGGTTCGGAAACTTTGAAGTTACGAATGCAATTTATCCCACATTTCTGGAGTTTGAGATGAAACAGAGAAAACTGAAACCGGTTTCTTTAGTGGCTTAATATTCTATGTCTAGTGATAAATGCGAGAAGATGTGTGAAGTTATGTTACAGACGAGAGCAGCCAGCTATGCTTACCAATAGAAACACGTAAATAATTTATTTAACGAACATTTTTTGTCATCAGTGACGTAATGACGGGATAACATTTTTGAATGATTCTCCGCTAAGGGTGAATTTTGGATTAAAATGATTTGTAGGATTATAATTTGTATCACATACAATTATTATCCTCTTCCCAGTGTAATATTATTTAGCTATTACTTTAAACATTTCCTGTAGAGTCAAAAACAAATCGCTACGCGGAAGAAATTGTGCACAAATTTCAAGAGGTAAAAACATGTAAATGATTTTTCAATATCTCTCTGCACAGAACAGTATCCCTCCAAAAAGAAAATCCCAGTTATGAGCCTGTTCTGAATCATGGTCGTTTTGAATTTTATTTATTTATAGCCTTTAGGCATCAAAGGCTCAGATCGGAAAGGTATGGGCCAGGGTCTATATTGAAGGTGCCATCCCAGCATTTGCCTGGTGTGACTGAGGAAAAACCCTGGAAAAACCTCAGGGTTGGGCTCAGGTTTTGAGACTGACGCATTGTGCGGGTGCATGGAAGAGTGCACTTGTAACTAAAGTGACTCTTGTCTTATTACTTTATACAGCGTGCACGGAAACGAGATTAAAGGAATTTGCCACATGTCCCCAGCTTAAACTTTTATTAATCCTCCTGTTACAATTTGCACCCCCACTCCCCGGAATGGACAAATGTCATTTTCCAAATTCTCGAGTACTATTTGCGGTTATTAGAAAGAAATGCAGTTAAAAAAGATAAAAACAACGCAAAATACTACTTACACCCCCGAACTAAAAATCCTGGCGGATTCCCTGCAGATTACGAAAATGATTATGTTTCTCTGCTTTAAAAAGAAAAAATCCTCTGACATTACACCCTTTGTCATGATCCAAGTTTCCACATCAGCTACCAGTGATTATTCAAATAGGCTTATCACGCTTTTGAATTTTGAATGTATGGCGTTACGATGTCTTTGGCCAAAATAGAATTAAGAGTGAGGATGTGGGAAAGTGTCTGCCAGGGCCTTGTGTGAAGCTACTATCCCGGCATTAGCCTGCGGTGACTGAGGGAAAAACCCTAGAAAAAAAAGTCAAGATGGCCGATTGTTGGGATGGACCCTACGACGTTCTGATTACGAAGTGAACTGAGCTACGGCAGTTCAGAGAAATCTGTTTCTGTTGATTTATTAAATAAAATGAATGATGATGAAGTCCATATATATGCATTTTGTGTTAATGTTTTTATTAGAGAAATGAAGAATTTCATTTAAAAAAAGAAAAGAAGCGCGTATATTAACACACATGAGTTTCTATTATAGTGTAGAACGAGAAAAGATAAAAAAAAAGGTCATTGTATTACAAATCATAATATTTTGGTTTGCAGAAACAATAACGTTGAGGGAATGCAATGTTTATTTCGTCTGTTTTAATACGTTTCACGTCTGAACGAGGGGCAATGATCATGCTACTTATCGCATGAAGCAGTATGATTCTCACTATACACTGTGAAAGGTGATTTCTCGTGAGACTTCTGATAGTGAAGTTTGATCCTGCTTCAAGTTATCATTTGTAAAACATGCATGGCGATAAGGTGCTATCAGGTAGTAGTGCTTTTTATACTTCATTCATTAAGTTATCTTCAAATCATCACTGAAACTCAAAGTATTGTATTTTGTTTATCTAAATTTAATATAAACCTATCTGTTATTTCCGATATGTGTGTAATATAAGGAACTGATTCACTTTAGCATATACATTACTGAAATGCACATATATATTGTATGTCTTTTTTTTATTTTTATATGGGCCAGTTTAGTAACTTTGGACTTCGGCCCGTTACGATTTGCCTTTAGCTGTTAAGTGTTAAAATCCACACCCATGCCCCTGCCGGGACTCGAACCCGGGACCGTTGAGTCGATTGCCTACCGCCGTAGACCGCTCGACCACCCGGCCGGCTTATATATATATTGTATGTGTATGTATAATGGTCAAGCATCCTAATATGGTTTAAATTACAGTGAAACCCTGCTATACCGCTCTGGCCGGGGGACATTAATATCAACTTACCGACGCTTTAATGAAATTTTAGATTTGTACTGAATGTGCGTTAAATATTGAATTTTGCACTAATACCATAAATTTATTAATAAGATAGACTTATCCTGCTTACCTATTTCGTCTGTCCTAAGGAGCACGTGATTTTGAACCCTGCCACTAGGTGTGACTGGCGACTACTTTCAGTCACTGGTTCTTTCTAATAGTAGTCGCCAGAGCTACCAAACGGCAGGGTTCAAAACTCGTGCTCTTAAGCAAAAACCTATTATTTTTAGCGCAGACGGAAATAGGTAAGCGGTATAAGTCTATTCTTTGCTAATAGTAGAGGACATATTCTTGAATTAACTACCAGTTATATAACATTATGTATCATATTACGAGTATAGTTCATGATACTGGTAAAAGTCCTTTAAAACGAACGTCATTATAAAGATTTTTTCTTGTTACAACGAAGTTCTTCGAAATCCACCGAGCATTATTGTTCTCCAATACAATGTTCATTACAACGAAATAAAATCGCCGGTCCTGTTACATTTCTTATAACGGAATTCTACCTGTAGTACAATCAGCGTCGCTAAAAAAATAAGTTTGGAAATACGGAATTAGGCAATATGAATAAAAAAAAAAAGTTAGATTCAAAACTAGACTTCACGAATTTAAGGAAATTGTACCTATCCTTAAAATATCAGCACAAACAATGGTGACGCAATACAGCAGATTCCAAGGCTAAATATATCAAGGAGCAATATAATATAGACTGTATCGCAATTAAAACTCAATGCACCGGGTCAAATGACCTAGTATAGTGCTTCAAGTACGTGAGGGATAAATAGATTGACAAAGCGTTCTTTCGCTGTGGAAAACAGGCAGAGAGAAACTGATTTCAAATTGGGGGCCAGTGACCTCGATTGATCCAACAGTTTTAATCTGATGGTTTTATATCGGCTGTTTTCACTTCGTGCCAGTATTATAAACATTTGAATATCGGGTCTACCCTCAGTCTTCCGTTTTCAAATATCTTCTACCCTAACCATATACGAATGTAACCTTAATACTTAAGATTTATTGTACGGAACAACCACGACTCACTTCCTAGACCGTAAGCTTTACATTTGCAATGTTCTGGGTTCCACACCATCGGACGACCACACGAACTGAGGTTTTCCCTAGGTTTTACCAAGCCGTTACAGGGATTGTACCTTCAGACTAAGTCCTGGCCGATTCCTTAATACATCCCTTTCCCTACTCTACATGGGCTGAGCCTTAGATGGCTAAAGGCCGTAAATGAAATTGGCCAAAGAAGGTATGGCGAAATGTCATATTGAACACATTTCTGTTACATTATACGCTTCATACTTTATAATCCAGCCACAACACGTAAAAAATTTATCTTAATGAACCAATCAACCATCTCCCATTTTGTTATCACCTCTTTCACAAATAACCTTGTGTATGGTAAATGTTGAAATTGACAGAAAAAAATAACAGCTCCCGTGATCGGGACACGGTGGCTATAATTTTTTCTGCGTTAATTACAATTACCATCATACTTTTTAAAAAATAATGTGAATGTACCATTGACCTCTATTTAAAAGCGATACTGCAGTGATCGATGCTATTAAATTTTATTGAGTATGAAGACAGCGAGCAAAGGGGACAATTAAGCTCGATCAACCACTTCCAATCTAAATCAATATGAAAAATGAAAAAGCAGTTCTTTTACGCTGGCGGCTCGTTTTTTTTTTTTTTCGTATCTTAATTCTTGCAAGCAACGTAAATATTATGTACAACATGTACTATCATATGCACAGTCCAGTGCGTGCATAACTCCAACATAAATACAGAAACGGACCGCACAACAATAACATATGTAAAAAACTGAATTAGAACTGTAAAATTGGGCCATATTGGATTAAACTGGAAGCGGACGATCGAGGTTAAATGTTTCCTCTGCTGTCTATCTTTCAACACGAACCGATCACTCCAGTATCGTTAAGTAGAGCTCGATGGAATGTACTGCATAGTAAAACTCTCTCTTCTGAATTTTTGTCCTTAAATCTGAAGACACTATACTTAGAAGTAGGAAGTAGGAAGAAGGATGGCTTGGTCATTTACTCAGTGGAGCTAACTTCTGCGACAGTCCGGAAGCTCATCGGCAATAACGTAAGGGTTAGCGGTAATGAGCGAATCATGGTTATTGATTCGGGGCAACGACCGTCATCCCTAAATCCAGACACAGACACACACACACACACACTTTCATCTCTCGCTCTCCATCAACGCACTACATCACCTGCGTGTTTTTCTCCTTTTTCGATCACCTTCATCAACGAAAGTCTGCAACGATCAAATTATGCCATACACGAACCACCACCCCCTCCCCAAGAGTAAGATACAATGAATGTTTCGTTAAATCTTTAGTTTAACAAAACAATAAGTTTAATAGCATCGTTCTTTTCTTTGACATGAGTGAGTAAATTGTCATTAGGGCCATTCTCCAGAAATCGACCATTTTGTGAAACTGCATTATTTTTTAATAAAAGACAAGGCTGAATTTACTTCTATTTGTTTCTTAAAACACTTCTTATAACGGGGCCAGTTTCTGTCCCATTTCATAGTTTAACAATACTTATGTTATTTAGTCACAAATATTCTTAACGTCAACTCCATGGAATGAAACTCATCTTTATTTTCATGTTTGAGAAATGTTTTCAATATTTTTTTTTTTTAGTTTCGCAGTTAATTTTCAACAATTATCCTTCAGAATAATGTAGCTCAAAAACACGAACCATAATTAAATCGAACCTATTAGTATGTGAATTTCATTTACTGAAACACATGTTACCCATTTTTTCATCATCTCCATGGACTCGACAAAAAAGTTGTAATAAAGTGTGAAACTGCCCACCCTGTACATTTTGGCATGCGTTAGACAGGATGCATCCGTCTTAGCCTTGTTTCAGTGGAACTAGAAGGAAGCTGCTTCTATAGTCGAGTTATTGTGGAATAGAAAGTTAAAATCAGGTGTGTCTCACTTATTCATCATCAACTCCATGGAACGCATAATCATAGTATTGTATTTTAATTTCGGTTACCCATGATCATGAGAAGAAGCCAAACACTGGATACTTCATTCATGCTTCGTTGTAGAATTCCACTCTCACTGTAAGAACATGCCAACGAAAACAGCAAAAAAAAGTCAGCTCCATGGACATTATTCTATATTTTGTAAATGTAGTGATCTCTAAGTACCTTTAAAATGTATCCATAATGTCTGCATGATTCCTACAAACTAACACTTTTCAATTTACAATATTGGATTTAAAAAAAAACTATAAAAAAAAAACCTGTTTCGAGAATGACCCATTAACCCACATAGCAGAGTACGTCCCTGGGACGTCCCATTTAGATCCCATTACCGTCAGAATGGTCCTGCTCCCATAGCGATGTCCTAAGGACGTCCGTGGGATAACTCTGTGGGCAATACAAACAGTTCATCCCGTAAGGATGTACCCTGGATGTCCCCCGGAAAGCCGTGCGGGATTACCTACCTGGAATTTCTATAAATTAAATCGACCTTACTATTATTATTATTTAATTAATTATAACTATACGAAGGATATGTCTTCGTATAGTTATACGAAGGATTAATTATAACTATACATCCCATGGATGTAAACGGGACTTAAACAGGACGTCCCGATATCCTGCCAGGAGATCCGTAAGATATTCCTGGGACGTCATTTTGCTATGTGGGAACGTCCTAAACGAGCAGGTGAGCTTATAAGGACGGGACTTACCGTTGTTTTTTGTAAAGTGGGTTCCGAACCACTCCGTTCAATTGACCCCGGCGGGATTTGAACCCGTGACCACGCGCACAGAGTGTTGCAAAACAACACGGATAAAACCCTCTCACGAGAATCCTGATATGAAAATAAGAAAAACTTGTACATCATCGCGGGTGCACAAAAGCTTCATTTCGGCACGAGGCTGCGAAAAGTGCGGGAAAATGAACTTTAGAGCTTGATATTTCTAATACCATGAACAGCAGAGCCGAGGCGACCTGGTACCCTCACAGACTTTAAACCTATTCTATACCCAACAATGTATACTCCACAATTGTGCAACGGGTGCGCAAGGGATTCCCAGAAATTCTCTGAAGTAAAGGTGTATCGAATTAAGTATGAATGGGACTATCTTCAAGCAAGTAACAATAATTCGTCGATATCTCAAACAAATTTTATTTGCGGAACGGTTTTTAAAAATGCGTGGTTGTATTAACAAACAAAAGTAAATTATAAACATTTTAACGAATGTTTGGTGAATTTTTTTATTAGTAAAAGAGACTGTCACTGTTCGGTTAGGTCATCTGCACTAAAAAAATCTCATTCGCTATCTCCCTCTTGTTTCTTTTTTTCACACTTGACATTTATAACTACCCAACTATTTGAACCTTTATATTAGGAATCACATTCAAATTCCGAAAGTTTACGATTTTCCGCTTTTCGGGGGATAAAAATAGACATTTTTTTCTTTTCGTGGAAAGTTTTTGTTCCGGACTTATTTTTAACGTTTTCGGAAAACATTTTTTTTCGATTTCCGATTTTTCAGTAGGCTAAAAGTGACATTGTAAGTGGGGAAAAAGCTGTAAAGGTTTTTAAAACTGAACATTTTGATGCAAAGCTCTAATATGGGAAAGTTTGTAGTGTTAGAACATATTTGGATTAAAATCGCGGTCATTCTTCTAATGTATCGAAGAATCCCAGCTATATTTCCACAAGGGCGTCGCCAGGAATTTTCCCAAAGGGGGACAATATTAAGATAACATTATATATGTGTGTTTGTATCATCATCATCATCATATTCAGCCGTTTTCTATCCACTGCTGGATGAAGGCATCCCCCTTTTCTTTCCACATATCTCGGTCTGCTGATATCCTCATCCATGTAGCTCCTGAAAAACGCTTGATTTCATCTACCCATCTTACATTTGGACGTCGTCTCGGTCGTTTCTTTTCTCTAGGAATCCACTGTAGTACATTTGTCGTCCACCTTCCATCTGTTCGTCTAGCTATGTGACCGGCCCATCTCCACTTCATCTTCTTCGCAGTCTTGATTACATCCTCTACCTTTGTTTGTGCGCGAATCCATTCATTTCTCTTCCTGTCCCTCCTGGTTATTCCTAGCATGCACCTCTCCATTGCTCTTTGTGTGACTCTCAATCTTTGAGTCGTTTGCGCATTCAATGTCCAAGTTTCGCAGCCGTACATCATTACAGGTAA